>OVBB01000330.1:0-27780 GCA_900406415.1 Isatis lusitanica
TAATATTCTCACCCGAACCAATACCGTAACCAATGCCTTGCTTGAGAAGTTGAATGCCGTGCATAATGGATTTCCATCCGAATGATTGAAGACGCTGAGCAGAAGCGTCCAAAAATGTAGAATCTCTATAGTATTTAGCTTTGTAAAGACGAGCAAGCAGAGAGTGCTGATGTTGAATAAGATGCCAAGCATGTTTACTAAGAAAGACATCATTGAATTTCTCAAGGTCTTTGAAACCCAACAGAGGCAAAAGCCCTGATGATTTCTAAAACAGATGCTCGCTGAAGCAATGTGAGAGACCGGATCAAAGGCGGCATCAAAGTTACATTTGAGTAAGCCAGGTGGAGAAGGAAGCCAAGCTGGGGACACCATTGGAGAACACCTTGTTCAATAGAACAGGTTGAACCGGAACAGTGGACTTCCAGAGATGGATCTCAGATATAGCAATGGTCAATATATATAGTGGATCCGGCACGCAGCCGTTGAAGACCTGATCATTCCGAGATTTCCAGAGGCGCCACAAATCCAAAAGGAGAGGAGATGTTGCTCACGAGAAAGTGAATCAGGAGGCAATAATAAAGCAGCCATATTTACCTCAATATCTTGAGAGGGATCCGAGAGAGTAGGTTGAGGAAGCGCACTATCAGTCCAAACACGTCAAGAAGCAGGGCAGAAAACAAAAAGGTGGTTAATACTCACATCTTCAAGACCACATCGGGAGCAAGTCAGAGTTAAAAAAATGCCACGAGAGCGTAAGCGAATGTTAGTAGCCAATATGGTGGAGGGGTAGAGTTAGCAATCGGGTCTAATGATCGTGCTAAGTGATAACCCGAGTGAACAGAGTAACTTCCATTGGAGGTAAAAGCCCAGAACAATTTATCTGGAGCCGCAAGATGGGGAAGTAGTATATACTTGACAATGACACGTTCATGAGGCAGCTGGATAAATTGTTGAATTGCTGCATCATTCCAGCAGCGGGAAGAACCAACAGTGGTAATGAGGTCCACCACTTTAAGTGGTAGGGCAGGTTGAACCGGAATAGCGGACATCCAGAGATGGACCTCAGATATAGCAATGGTCAATATAGATAGTGAATCTGGCACGCAGCCATTGAAGACCTGATCATTCCAAGATTTTCAGAGGCGGCATAAAATCCAAAAGGGGAGGAGATGTTGCTCACGAGAAAGTGAATCAGGATGCAATAACAGAGCAGCCATATTTACCTCAATATCTTGAGAGGGATCCGAGAGAGTAGGGTGTGGAAGCGCACTATCAGTCCAAACACGTTGAGAAGCAGGGCAGAGAAAGAAAATGTGGTTAATACTCTCATCTTCAAGACCACATCTGGAGCAAGTCGGAGTTAACAAAATGCCACGAGAGCGTAAGCGAGTATTAGTAGCCAATACAGTGGAGGGGTAGAGTTAGCAATCGGGTCTAAAGATCTTGCTAAGTGATAACCAGAGCGAACAGAGTAACTTCCATGGGAGGTAAAAGCCCAGAACAATTTATCTGGAGCCGCAAGATGGGAAAGTAGTATAGACTTGACAATGGCACGTTCATGGAGCGGCTGGATAAATTGTTGAATAGTCGCATCATTCCAGCAGCGGGAAGAACCAACAGTGGTAATGAGGTATGCCACTTTGAGTGATGGGTCAGGGGAGTTACACGCAGCCGCACAAGGCGGAGATAGTGGAAGCCAATTGTCTTGAGAAGACATTAATATTCTCACCCGAACCAATACCGTAACCAATGCCTTGCTTGAGAAGTTTAATGTCGTGCATAATGGATTTCCATCCGAATGATTGAAGACGCTGAGCAGAAGCGTCTAAAAATGTAGAATCTCTATAGTATTTAGCTTTGTAAAGACGAGCAAGCAGAGAGTGCTGATGTTGAATAAGACGCCAAGATTGTTTACTAAGAAAGACATCATTGAATTTCTCAAGGTCTTTGAACCCAAAGCCACCATTCTTCTTAGGAAGCTGAAGTTTGGACCATGCCACCCAAGGTATGCCTTTAGAGTCATTGGACTTTTCTCAGAAAAACTTACGTAGTATAGAAATTAATTCAGACACCACCTGACCTGGGATCTTGAAACAGGACAATGAGTAAACTGGCATTGAGATCGCCCCAGACTTCAGCATAACCTCTTTTCCAGCAGGTGACAGGAATTTGATTTTCAAGACGAGGTAATAGATCGAACTTTGTCGAGGATACCATTGAACATATCAGATTTTTTCCTGCCAAATTGCTCAGGAAACCCAAGATACTTGCCTCCACCTCCTTGATTTGGTATACCCAGAATAAGCTTAAAACATTCTTGACATGGCCCAGGGATACGAGAGTTAAATGTGATAGTTGACTTCGATTGATTGATCTTTTGACCAGAACAATGCTCGTAAAGATCAAACATAGCTTTCAGAGATCGACAATTCCTTTCATTTCCTTGAATGAAAAAGAGAGAATCATCAGCAAAAAGAAGATGTGATATAACCGGGACACCAATACCTACTTTGATGCCTTGTATACGCCCCTTCTGAGTGTTGACTTCCATTAGGTGACTTAAGACATCAGCAACAAGAATAAAAAGATATGGGGACAAAGGGTCCCCTTAACGTAGTCCACGATGAGGGATGATATGGCCATGTGCGAGTCCATTTAACAAGACCGAATAAGAAACCGTCGTCACTGTGGCCATTATCCAGCTATCCAACTTGATGTGAAACTAAAAGCCTTGAGAGTTCTTTCCAAAAAAGATCATTCAACTCTGTCATAGGCCTTGGTATTATCAGTTTTGATGGCCATATAAGATCGGGACACACGCTGGCGAGCTTTAAGAGAGTGCATCAACTCATTTGCAACAAGGACATTATTTGAAGCCATACACCCAGGAATAAAGGTAGCTTTCGCTTCTGATATTATAGGATCCATGAAGCTTTTAAGACGACAAACCAGAAGCTTGGAGATTATCTTATATATCACATTGCATAAACCAATAGGACGATAATCAGACAAAGTGGTAGGGGTAGTGGTCTTTCGGTTTAAACAGAGATTTATATGATTTATCCCAGGTAGCATCTCACTAAAAGAGAAGAATTGACGAACCTCTGAGCAAACTGCAGGGCCAATTATACCCCAAAACTGTTGATAAAACCGATCTGTAAAGCCATCAGGGCCTGGTCCTTTATCCGCACCGATAGAACAAACTGCCAAGTAAATATCTTCGTCAGAGAAATCCTGGGTCAGAGATTCATTCATAGCCGGAGTCACACGAGGTAGGAATGCAGCAAATATGTCCTCTTGAACCGGGGTACCAGATGATGAATAAATTGATGAGAAATAGTGTTAAGCATGTTGACCCACTTGATGATTACCACGGTACTCAGTGCCATTTGTATCTTGGATAGACAAAATAAGATTGGAAGCATACCATTGCTTGGTACTAGCATGATAAAATTGAGAATTTCGATCACCTCCAATCATCCAGTCATTTCGACTTTTCTGCTGCTGATAAGACTCCTCATCTCAATAGACGAGACAAATCTGATGACGAAGAGAAGCCACTTCACTGCACCGAGATGGGTGATCATTGCAATGTCTAGTTTATGTTGGAGTTCAGAGAGTTGTCGACGCGAGTTTTGGTTTAAGATAGTCCGACAATACACTAGAGAACAGCGACGTTCATGAATTTGGTCAGTGATAGAGTAACCCGGTCGGAGTGAATGAGAACTCCAACCTCGGTCAACAAACGATTTGAAATCCGAGAGCTCTATAAGTCGTTTATCAAAACGAAATTTTTTCCGCTGAGGGAAATTTTGAGGAGCTAAGTTAACAATGATTGGACGGAGATCAGATCCACAATATCCCAAGAAGTGAGATTCCACATGTGGATAGGAGGCCAAGAATTCAAAATTGACTGCAATACGATCAATTGCATTCTTTGACTGTATGAGTGTGACGCTCACCAACCCAGAAAAATCTGTTACCGGAGAACCATAGATCAACAAGGTCATAGGACGAGTAGACCGACTGTAGCCCTCAGAAAGACCATAAGCCTCGTTCAGGCCCACCTTTTTCTCAGACTTGGACAGAGTATCATTGAAGTCCCCTACAATGGCCCATGAACCTTGACGATGAGAACCTAAATCGATTAACCTATCCCATAACTGATACCAATATTGTTGGATTAGGTGGCTGTAAATACAAGACATGTAGAAAGGCGTTCCATTAAAAACCACTGAATCATCAATAAGACGTATATCTGCTGAAATTGGAGAAACAGAAACAGAATTCTTCCATAATAGAGATATACCACCACTTCTACCAAGAGGAGGGATACTAAGTACATTAGGATAACCAACAGAAACAACAACACTCTTAATCACAACGAGACTATTCATTTAGTGAATTAATTTCTCATGTTTTGTAGAATATCATTTTATTTCATCTATCCACCATTTTTTATTAAAAGCGGGAAACAGAAACCGTACTCACATATACTTGTCTTTCCAGGTTTGGAAGAGGTGTCGTGTTTGATGTATAACCAAGCCCCAAGATGAGAATCTTAATTCAAATTGGTGAGGAGTCAACCTTTGAATGTTCCAGATATATTAAATTTCTCTAACTAATAGATCGATTCACCTACAACTTTGTACTTTGTAAAATATGCAATCAACTGCTATAATAATGGTCATTTACTTGTTAGTTCCAAAACAATCTCATAGTTTCCGACTAAATTTTGACTTAATAAAACATTTTGGACTCGAAAGATTTTGAAAGAAATTTTTTTTCTGAAAAGAAAAAGACAAAAGAATAAAATTTGTTAGTGAATGACATAATACCCCCCCCCCCCCCCCCCCCCCCCTCCCCANACATAAACCGTACTCACATATACTTGTCTTTCCAGGTTTTGAAGAGGTGTCGTATTCGATGTATAACCAAGCCCCAAGATGAGAATCTTCATTCAAATTGGTGAGGAGTCAATCTTTGAATGTTCCAGATATATTAAATTTCTCTAACGAATAGATCGATTCACCTACAACTTTCTACTTTGTAAAATATGCAATCAACTGCTATAATAATGGTCATTTACTTGTTAGTTCCAAAACAATCTCATAGTTTCCAACTAAATTTTGACTTAATAAAACATTTTGGAGTCAAAAAATTTTGAAAGAATTTTTTTTTCTGAAAAGAAAAAGACAAAAGAATAAAATTTGTTAGTGACTGTGCTATGTTTAAACAACTTCATTTTTAAAAAAAAATCATAATATTACACAAAACGAAGAAGTCTTGAACTCAAGACCTCTTACTAACCAATACACATAAACTACCACTATGGCAAAATATTTTTTTTATTATAAGTACTACTAACATATACATACATATTTATATCTAAAACAGAAAAATATCGTTTTTTTGCAAAAGTCACAAAACTTCATTTTTCTGCCAAAACCGCAAAACTACAAAATCTCGTTGGACTAGAAACGAGATTTTGCAGGTTTGGTGGAAAATGAGATATTTTGGTTTTGGTGGAAAAACCAAATTGTGCAGTTTGAGTGGAAAACGAGATTTAGCGGTTCTCGCATTAAAATAAGATTTTGTGGTTTTTGTACGAAAATAATATTTTGTGGTTTTGGCGGGAAAATAAGATTTTGTTGTCGTGGCGGGAAAAAAGGTTTTGCGGTTTCTGAAGTAAAAACGAGATTTTGCAAGTTATAGTAGAAAATGAAATTTTGTTAGAAAAACAAGATTTTGCGGTTTTGATCGAAAAATGAGATTTTGTGGTTTTTCCCAAAATTTTTTTATGGTTTTAAAATAAATATATATATGTTGGTTAGTAGTACATACAGTAAAAAAGATTTTGCATAGTGGTTGCACTATAGGAAAAAAGGATATTAGTAGCACCGAAAAAACGCTATGTTACGATATAATAGCGTTTTGACAAGCGCTATATCAGCATACGCTATAATAGGTCTTGCACTTTATATAGCGCTTTTTGGTCATGCTATCGTTTCTTTATATAATTAGCGTTTTCTGCTTTGCTATAAAATATTCATATTTATAGCGCTTTATATTTGTTATTAATAACTGTTTAGATAACGTTTGTTAACTGTTGTTTTTATTGTTTTCATAGCATTTTCGTAAATGCAATCATTTTTTATTTTCGGTTTTTATAATTTAATTTGGTAATTGCTTTAATGAATTCTGGATTGTGTGTTTTGAGTATAAATAACTAAACATTGAGATTATATAAAGATCCAAATATTATACATAAGTTTATAACATTATTCCCACAAAGAGCGCCATTAAAATACTAAAACAAAAACACAAATGTGAAAGTACTAGCGATTTATATAGCAACAACAACAAATCCCAAATGAGATCACAACAATATTAGCTTGTCGTGTTAGGCCAGGCTATTGTGGTTCCTATTGCATCAGATATAAACTAAATTTCAGAATTGGGTCTCCATACTCGTTCACCATCAGATTTTGAAATCTCTACCCAAACCTTGCTAGCATTATGACCTAATGGCATGAAATGAACCATGTCTGTTGGATATGTTGATGACACACGACATAGATCCACTCTCTGAGCAGAATTATCACAAGCTAACAAAATACACTTCCGTTTGCACCACTGCTGTTACCAGTGCTAAGACTACCACTCTAATAGTCAAAATTAACAACACCCTCATCAGAAAACAATAGGAGCTAAATTGAACACTTACAACAATAAAACATAAGTTATAGAAACTTACCTGAGGTGATTCTTTAGATGATTCTTCCCTTGTAGGTATGGTAGCTAAACGAATCTTATCAATAGGCTATGCGATATCCAAGTTAAGTGCATCACCCATCACTGATACCTCAACACTTGGCCTCCATAAGAAAGCATCCTCTTTAACCACAAAATCAACTTTCACACTCGCAGCATTCAGACCCAAAGGAATATCATTGACCATTTTTTTTGGGTCAGTTGAACACAAAATATCCTTAGCAACCAATTCATCGCCTACATTCCAATAAAAAATGTGCATTTTTCCAATTGTATCCTACAATGAGTACATTTAGTCAACCTATTGTTAGTTATATACCTCACCACTTGGTCTCCATATTAAAAAGTGTTGGATTGCAATTACCTCGGATCCGACAGTGGTGTCCCCAGCAGGGGATTCTCTTAGTTCGTCTACAATCACCTTATTGTGAGGCCATGCTATTTTCACTCCTACAGCTTGACCAAGAGAGACAATACTAGGTGTAGGTCTCCAGACCTATGCTTCTGGGTTTGTTGCCGATTTGACAATAACAGCAGCAGAATTTGGACCTAGGGGGATGCAACCAATTTTGTATGTTGGTTCAGTGGAGCAGAAGTCTCCTTCTCCAACAACAAGATCTTCTTCGGAAAACCAATCTAGTAGCTGACACCTTACTCCTTTGCTAACATCACTACACTTAGACTGTGAAACTGATTGACACTGATCCTGACACTTGAGCACAACGTATAAGTTAGTGCAATGTCCCATATGGTGTAAATAAACAAAAAGAACGAGTTTCAGAATTTACCTTTTAAGATACTAAGTCGCTAACCTTAAGGCGCAATTCTTGAAGCTGATCTAGCAAGTCAGCTTGTGTTACTTCAAGCTTTTGGACATGTGAGTCTCTTGCTTGCAAGAATCTAGCTTTGTAATAGTAGCTCCTCTACCCATCCCTCTAAGTCGTCCAGGTTTATCTTTTCCTAACACTTGACTCACAGATCTTCTCTGATGTTATTAGTGGAGTTAGAGTCCATCTCACTATCAATTGATTTCACCTTTTCCTGAATATAATATATTTCCATCATATAACATATTAAACAGTATACATCATATCATTAAAAATGTGATTCATTCTTACAATAGTCTCAGCGTATTCTTCTCTAACAGGTCTCCCATCTGAATGTGTGTGTCCAGCTATCCAAACCTTGCTTCTACTCACCTTCCTTGGATCCGAACTCTTCTTTTTCTGCAAATTTTAATTATTTCTCAACAGGAAGGATTTGATCAATACAAAATATTGAAACTGTACTATCAAATATAACACAAATACCATCTCACTAGCTAGGCGACTCATTCCTTTTCGGGTTGTTGTGTGAGAATTTGAGCAAGTCGCAGTTGCATGTGCTTGTCACTTTGCACATTCATTATACAGAGTGAATGTTGCTTGGTTTTAACTTTTGTAGTTCAGTCTTACTTTATGCTGATCTCACTTGTTTAAGAAGTCTAGATTTTGAAGCTCTCCATGTACAACCCATCTGCCTAAAAATAGATTCTTTTGGCCAATCTTCTTTCACGTTAAACCTCCCCTGTATTTAAAAAAAAAACCATGTAAAACTTATAATGAGATGAGGGCGTATATAGACAAAATATATACCTCTATTTCTTCCCACATTGCCTCTCTTGTGTCATCGTCGAGCTGTCTCCAATCTTCAAGAAGTACCAGCACATGCTCTCTCACCAATGGACCAAGAAATGATGAAAGAGTAACTGACCCTTTACCAACATGTTCACCTAAAGAAGTAAATTCCACTTCTACTTTGTCTTCAAGGTTTTCAGCTACTCTATGCATTCTGGTTGGTCCCCTTGTTTTTCTGTTACCCAAATTTGACTCAGTGGAACCCAAATTAAAAGGACAAGCATAGTCCACCTGTGAGGTCTTCTTGCTTTTTTTTGCATTCATCATCACTAAAGGACTTACCTCTTGACCGTCTTGCCGCTTACTGCGACGTATCTTCATAGTTTCTCCACTTTTAACCATTACGACTAACCTGAAACAATACCAACTTACCAGTTAGACATGCGATTCAGTCCATAATAATAATACATTCACAATCATCCCTAACACAATAACTCTCGTCTTGTTTAGTTTGAGATGGGAGAATGAACGGATCTGATAGATATGCTGACTGGTTCACTTGAAGGTTCACAAGTGTAAAACCTTCTTCCTCTTTCACTTCATTACCCTTATTGGCCCAAGTACATCTAAATAAAGGAACCTGGAACATGTGGTAGTCAAGCAGCACGAGCTCTTTAATCACTCTATAAAATGTGACTATGTCTGCCGCTTGCCTACTATATCTGGCACTGGATCTACACATTGAGAATGCTTCATATATTACTCCACTGTTCTGAGTCTTCCACTTAACATCTTCTGTATGAAATCTATGTCCATTAACAATGAACCCTTTATATGTTTGAGTAGTTTATCTTGGCCCAAATGCAAGGCATCTCAGTCTTGTGGAATGCTCCTTGGAGTTTGTTGGTATATTCCATACAACAAACAAATATAAGTCAATGCAAATATTAGTGAATTAAATCGAAACTATAATACACATATATCGTACCTTTTTCTTTATCCATTGAGAAAATCTTTATGTATGATACTTCCACAAAAGAGTTTCATTTTTTGTGCATCGGACATCTGAAGCTTGTAGCTCTTCCAAATGTAACCTGTTTTCATAGGTCGAATATTGATAATTGCAAGAAAATAAGGCAAACGTGAATATACATATGTAAGAGGAATAATACGTACTCAATATATGGGTCCATAACTGCTGAATTCATTAGGACATAGCAATGTGCTATGTGATCCTTAGTGGTTAGAATAACTTCTGTAGCTTTATTTAGCATGTGGCCTTCAAGTAACAGTTGATCTGACTCAACATCTTCATTGCGGTTTATGGCTTCTTGTACAGGTACATTTTTTTTTTTGTGTAGAAACTCTAGGCAGAAGGCAATGCACTTGCCTGCTAAATATCCCTCAGCCATACACGCTTTTGGCCTTGCAAAGTTCTTTACGTACGCCTTGAGTGTTTTCATGTACCTACAACTCATAACTTTTTATAAGCATCAGCCTAATGACAGTCATTTAAAACTAAAGTATTATGAGAAAAGAATACCTCTCAAAATGGTACATTCACCGAAAATGTACAGGATGGCTTAAACGAGCTTCCCTTGCTAGATGTTGAGGAAGATGGAACATTATATCAAATAGCGAAGGAGGAAAATATCTCTCAAGTTGGCATATCTTATCCACAACCTCTGTCTCCAATGATATTAACTTCTCTGGATCAATGATACGTTGGCATAATCTATTGAAGTAGTTACACATGCGATTCACTACAACTCTTGGCCCATTATGCAGCAGACCCCTTAATACCACAGGTAACAGATGCTGTGTGAGTACATGATGGTCATGTGATTTCATACTACCTATAACTGGAGGATCCACATACACACAATTTGCTATATTCCCACAGTATCCATCAGGGCCTCTGAATCTTGACAACCTTTTGCAAAATCTACGTTTTTCTTCCTTAGACAACCAATAAGTAGTAGGAGACAAGTATGTTTTCTTCCCACGTACCTCTGCATAGAGATCAATGCGAATTCGCATGTCAAGTAAATCTTTCCGTGAGTTGAAACCATCCTTTGATTTGTTATTATGCATCAGAGTGGATAACAATGCATCTGAGACGTTCTTCTCCCCATGCATTACATTGATGTTGTGACACACAGGAATATCCTAACACAACGGTTTCTCAGAAATTAGAAAGAGATCAGTTAAGTTATTATCACATATATGAAAGCTGTTAGATAAAACTAACCTTCCAATAAGGTAAGTCGGAAAAGATAGACCTTTTCTTCTAACGTCACAAATCATTATCTTCTTTATATTCTGCTTGGGGAGTCAATTCATCTATACTTCCATCTGTTCTTTTTCTCTTGTTCTTCTTAGGTAAAGGTCTTCCGAATCATTCCTAAAATCCTTCAGAATCTCAAATATCTCTGCTCCACTTTGTATTTGATTTGCAGTCCCAAGCTCTTCAGTATTGTCAAACCATTTTTTTCGCTTGTAAGGATGACCAGGCCTGAGACGCTTCCTATTGCCCATATACACATACTTACGACTGAACTTCAACCACATATGTGGTATGTCCTTACCACATACATCCTGCAAGCCTGTTTTCCTTTCACTTTGCATCCAGCCAATGTTCCTAAGGCAGGATAATCTTTTATAGTCCACAACAACATATCCTTGAGATTGAAAGTCTCTTTCAAAAATGAGTCGTACACCTCAATACCTTCAACCCAGAGATCTTTCAAGTCTTCTATCAACAGCTCTAAGTAAAAATCGATGTTGTTGCTAGGTGCAGTTGGTCCAGGGATCAACATTGTAAGCATTATATTCTCAGACTTCATACACTTAGTTAGCGCCATATTATAGTTGACTAACAACACCGGCCATGTACTGTAGTTCATGTTCTGTATTGAGAATGGATTCATCCCATCAGTGGAGAGTCCGAGTCTGAGGTTTCTCGCTTCAGCAGCAAACTCTGGCCACTTATTGTTTACCTGACCTCAAGCTACTGAGTCAACAAGATGTTGCATTGTACCATCTACAGAAGCATTAATGAAATGCCATTGCAAGTTCTCTGCCAAACGTTTCGATCTGAACATTCTCCTCAATTTGTCCTTGATAGAAAAATACCTCAGAACTTTTGCTGCAATACCTCGTTTCTCCTCACCAGTATGCTTATCCCTTTCCCATCTTGACTCAACACATCTTGGACAGCATACTAACTCCACATACTGATTTCAATAAAGAATGCAGTCATTCTTACAAGCGTGAATAGCCTCATATCCAAAACCAAAATTTTTCAAGAACTTTTTCATCTCATCAGTAGACTTTGGAAGCACATTTTACCGAGGAAGCATGTTGTGAACTACTGTAAGAAGCTGGTCAAAATAATTCTCAGACATCCCACTTTTGACTTTTATGCGATACAGTCCCATGATTGCAGAGACCTTGGTGTACTTAGGACATGTTGAGTAAAGGGGAGTTTCAGCATCCTCTAACTTTTTCTTAAACTCTGAATCTTGTTCACTGTCATGATAATCAGACTGACCTCCACTCTGACTATGAGTTGATTGATTCCCTTCACCAGAAAAAATGCTGTCCTAAACAGATTATACGCTTCATCTTCAGACGACTCAACACTATTCGAATTATCTGCAGGCCTTATGTCTCCATGTTTACTCCAACACCGATTCAGCTTGTATTTCTGATCCATCCCTCTCATGACCAAATGTTCTACAATTGTTTCCAACGATTGATGACAAACATTTTAGCAATGAACACACGGACAAAACATTTCTGCAGGATTACCCAACCTCTCTGCTGAATCAGAAACAAACTTTGTTGCTCCTTGTTCATACTCAAGACTAGCCCTATCATTTAGTAAAAGTAAAACACTCAAATTTGTAATCTCCACATTTGTAACTAAGAAATCGAAGAAGAGATATAAACTAACAAGTTCATACATTGGTAACCAAACCCAAGCTTTATCCATGGTGCAAAATCTCAGAGGATATGTGCATACGAGAATGTATCACAAACAAGGCATTAAACCATAGCAACAATATATGAAAAGCAAGCACTTCAATAGAGAATCAGAACTAAGTAAGATACCTTTGATCGAGTACTGAATCTTAACCGAGATCTTCCTGCAAAATAGTAAACCATTCGAAATTTTTCAATTCAACAACCCAGAAAAAGGATTCAAAAGAAAAAAACGTACACGCGATTTCACCTTTGTTATAGAGTGACGAAGTGAAGAAGATGGATTTTATCAGTGATGAAGTGAAGAAGATGGATTTTATCAGTGACAAAGTGAAGAAGACGAATTGTTGAGAAAACACTCTATATCAGCTCGATTCCCAGGATTTTCGTTCGAATAATTGAGCTCGCAGAAGCCTGTGAGCGAAAGGAAGAGAATCGGGAAGACGACTTAGAGAAATATTAGGTCTATGTAATTTGGGAAATTTTTTTTACCTAACCAATTTGTTATTATTTTAATTTTTCCGAGCCAATTTTTGTTTTGAGAAACTTAAGTTTGCGGGATAATTTTTGGGTTTTCCGCCTAACACTATTATAGCGTTTATTTTTTCAATATGCTATTACAAACAATCGTAGACACTAAATACGAGACGCTTCAGATTTTTTTAATTACGTGAACATACCATAGCGTTTCGGATTCAACAAATGCTATATAAAAGTCAACGGTTAGTTAACTATAGCACTACTGTAACAAACACTATATTATAGTGCTATTAAAACCCCATTTTCCTGTAGTATTGTGTACATGTGTGAGTTTAGTAAGAGACTAAAAGGTCATGAGTTCAAGTTTCCAATTTGTGTAATATTCTATACGAAGCATGAATCGCTGGAAAAGTGGTGTTTCTTGCTCTGGAACAGGAAGCAGGTTCAGAAGTGTGAAGAATCGTTGTGGAATCGCGATTCTTGAAGTAAGGCGTTTGGAAGCGGGTTAGAATCGCGCAATTCCGAAGTGGAAGCGTTGATGTTATAGATCAGAAACGCTTTTAAAAGCGTCAACTAGAGGATCAAACAGCTGAAAATTGATCAATATATGTCAATGTGCTTGCTGCCTCTCTAAATAAGTAAGTGTATGAAGCTGACCCGATCCAACAAATCTACCAAGGTTTGGGAAACTACTTGCAAGTTCTGAATCAGGTCTTACACTATTGTTAACTAGAGATCGATCGTCAACACGGCCAACACAAGTAAATCGTGTCTCCATATCATCAAAATACATTGAGCAGAATAGTAAACCGGATCTCGATTAGACACTCATCAACTAAGTATTGTTCACATATAGAACCCTTAGGTTTAGCACGGTTGCGAACATTAAATTTGAAATGTCCAAGAGTCCTGTTGATAAGTAAAAAAGTATGTTTCATGTTATATATATATATATAGTGTACGTAGTATTATATAGAACTACAAGGGATGAATAAAAGTCACCTCTCAATTGGATACATCCAGCAAAATGGAACTGGCCCACCCTATTTTACTTCTTCTGTGAGATGTACTATTAAATGTACCATCACAGTGAAAAATGATGGAGGAAATAACATCTCCATACGACACAATGTTACCACGATACAATCCTGTAACTTATCAAGCTCATATGTATCGAGAACCTTCGTAGATATATCTCTAAAAAATCGACAAATCTCTACAATGGTTAATGTCACATTAGTTGGCAGAAAATTCTGAATTTCGATAGGAAGCAAATCTCTCATTATCATGTGATAGTCATGGCTTTCTAGACCTGTTAGCTTCCTACTCTTAACATCAACACACCTTGATATGTCAGAAGCATAACTATCAGGCAGTTTTACATCTTTTAGGACACTTAGAAAAATGTCTTTCCCATCCTTATTCAGAGTAAACGATGCTGCTTTGTACTTGCCATTATCATCAGGCCACATATCAGGATCCTTTCGAGCATTCAGATTATCTTTCAACTTCTTTTTGTCATCCACTAATGTGTAGACAAGATTGTCAAACACATTCTTTTCTATGTGCATGACATCCAAATTATGTTGCAGTATAATGAACTTCCAATAAGGCAACTAAAAAAATACACTTTTTTCTTCCACTGTTGTGTATTTTTCCTCTCTGCATTCTTTCGATCCGTGTTTTCCCCACTACACCAGGTTTCTTACCAAGAACAACATTTACTTTTTCTTTATATTGAATAACTGTAGAACCTGATGGTGTGATTGGTGGAGCTCTGGCTTCTACAACTCCATCAAAAATACTTCCATTTTGGCGAAATCCATGATCCATAGGAAGAAAACGACGATGATCCATAAAACATGGTTCTTTCCAGTGTGTTAAACGCTTTCTGGTGAAATCAAAATTGCAGCTTGGACAAGCTAGATCTGTATATGTATTCAAACCAGACAAATTCCCAAAACCAGGAAAATCACTAACTATCCACATGATGGCTACTCGCATGTCAAATGTTTGTTTTGTAAAAGCATCAAATGTTTTGACCCCATCAGACCATAACTTGTTCAATTCTTTGATAAGTGGCTACAAGAAGACATCAATATCATTACTAGGTGTGCGCTTTCAAGGGATAACCATAGACAGAATCATTGATGTCTGCTTCATTGACATCCACAGTGGAAAATTATAGGGAAATAAGATAACTGGTCAAATGCTATAACTAATGCTCATGGTACCAAATGGATTGAATCCGTCAATTGCCAAGACTAGTCTAACATTTCTTGGATCAGATGCAAATTCAGAATATTTTCAATCAAATGCTTTCCAAGCCGCACCGTCTCTCGGATGTTGAAGCTTACCATCTTTGTTTGTATCAGTTGCATGCCATCTCATGTGAGTAGCTGTTTTCGATGATAAAAATAGACGCTGCAGCCGTGCTTTCAAAGGAAAATAACGCAAAACCTTTGCAGGAGTTTGTTTTTTGCCAGTTTCTGATCCGGAGACTGTACTCTCTGCATGAACATTAGTTTTCCATCGAGATGATTTACAAACTTTGCAAGTTTCTTGCTCAGTGTCTGCCCCCCAATATAACATGCTATCATTCGGACATGCATGAATTGATTCATACGTCAAGCGCAGCTTGAAAATAACCTTTTTCATGTCACTGAATGAACCTGGCAGCTTTGCATTTGTAAATGCTTCTTTAAGAAAATCAAGAACCATAGACATTCCTTTATTGCTGATCCCACACATGCAATTGATATGATACAACTTAAAAATAAGGGAAAGCTTTGAGAAGTTAGTGCATCCTGGATATAACTCTTGATTAACATCAGCAAGCAACTCATCAAAACCTTCTCCTTTGCCATGATTTCCACTTGAGGTTGATGGTATATCTTTGTCCACAGGCTGCTCAGGCGATACAAACTCAGAAGACGTATTCATATCAGGAAGAAATATCATCCAAGAGATACATAATTGAATCAAATGCAGCTGAATCGACATTAATATCTGAAGGTGTTTCTGTTGTATCCACCGTGATGCTAATATTCTCTCCATGCAATAACCAGTTTATATAAGAAGATAAGAAGCCATAACACATCAAATCACCTTCAATATCCTCCCTATACTTAAATTTGGCTAGAGAATAACGATTACACGAACACTTCATTATGTCTGCATTTGATTGACCGAATGCAAAATCCAGGAAGCTTTCAACCCCAATTATATAATCTTGAGATAATCATGGTTTGCTTATCCATGATTTATCCATGATAACCTGATTTAGAAAACACATACCTATTTAGATTAATTATAACATATATACTTTCACTAGCATACATGCATGAGTAATGTCGTTGTGCCATAAACATCTAAAATTGAAAAAACAAATTATTGTAATATATAAGCACACAAGCAATCTGAAAATCAACATAAAAAATTTTGAAAAAGAAGACAATTGACTCTGATCAATCTAGCTAACCATTTTTTTTCTCTCCAATTATAAGAAAACCATTCAAGTCATCAAAATCTACACTTGGCAATCACGACTTTGCAAACCAAAGAAGGAAAAACATCAATAAGTTAAACACCAAATTGACATATCTATATAGCTTAAGCTTGTTGAGTTTCAATGATACTTTAGTGATATCTCAAACTAAAGAATAGCAATAGCACTTAAATGATAACCTAAATTCAAATTACCTGAAGTTGCAGGATCGATGTTTATCAATGGAAGCGGAGTTTAAAACAGAGCTGGAGGAAGGGTACACGTAACAGAGGTAGGGTACACACTGGAGTTGAAGTCGTCACCGGAGGCAAAGTATACGCCAGAGCTGGGGTTGGAGTCGTCGTTGCTGCTGCAAACAAAAAAGAATCGAAGGTAAACAAAACCCTGTTCGTCAACGATCGATTTTGTTCGTCAATTCCATTGGTTTGGTTTAATCCAGCCGGTTTAGTTATTAATTTTGGTAGTTTCTGGTCAAACTAAATCTCTTAGTTAATTAGTACGTAGTGTTAATCTAAGAAATAGAATAATTAATTTACTCATTAATATCATCAAATAATTAAATAATTATTTAAAGCATTTTAATTATTTTCTTGCATCATATCTTATTGATGTAAAATTTGCATCAATTATTAAAAATGATGTTAACATTATTTTAAAATACACTAGTTGTGAAATTGATGTAAATATATATTTTTGTATCAAAACTTTTTAAGTGATGCAAATTGATATGGAATTATGTCATTTATAATAAAATGATGTTAAACATGTAAATATTAGCATCAGTTGTCATAAATGATGTTAATCGACTTAGTTTGTATCACTTACTAATAAGTGATTTAATAAAGTATCACTTTTTCTGTTGTTTTTAATTATATTCTTGCATCATATCTTTATTGATGTAAAACTGGTATTAATTTTTAAAAGTGATCTTAACATTATTTTAAAAAGACATTAATTCTGAAATTGATGTAAATTTATATTTTTGTATCAAAAGTTTTTATGTGATGCAAATTAATATAGAATTGTATCATTTACACTAAAATGATCTTAAACAAGTAAATATTAACATCAATTATCATAACTGATATTAATTCATTTAGTTTGTATCACTTACTAATAAGTAATTTAATAAAGCATCATTTAGTTTTCCGATGTTTTTTAAGTGGTCTAATATACCCATTTTTGTAGTGTTTACTACAAAAATATTAAAATTTATGTATTGATAGTAGAGAAGATGCAGTATTCTTTTGGGCTTTTAAGACTTATTTAATATTGGTATTTTGTAACTCACTTAGCCCATTTTTTTAATATAGAGATTAAAAGTTAAAAGGCAAAACCCTAACTAATAAAGAAAAAAAAGATAGAAGACAACTAAAAAAACTTTCACTGCTGTAACTCTGCAACAAGAGGACAAAGAAGATGACGCAAAGGTACATAAGTTCAATTTTGTATTAATAATAGTTATGACTTATGGGTCTGATTTCTTAAAAATAGTTTATATTAGTATATTTATGGCTGCCCAATTGACAATTGTTTATTTATCTTGAGGACACGAGCACTAATTAATGGGTGACTTTAGTTTTTATTTATTTTAGAAGCACTTTTATTTTCTATGTGATAATAGTTATGTGTACTAGTCGCCAAATTTATGTCTTCTTTTAGTTATGAAATTCTTAGTTTTGTGTAGTTTATACAATAGAGTTGTAGCTTTGCTTTGGTACTTTTAAAACTTGCTATTTAAAACATAAGGAAGCTTTTTTTTTTTTTTGTCAAGAAGCTAATACAAACTTTCTTTACATAATATGTCTCAGCATCTTATGAATATTTATGAATCATCTAATACATATGATAAAACACCTTTGTGGATCTATGTGAACAAGATTAACAAGATTGAAAAGTTAGCTGGAGGAGGATCATGGAGGTTTGAATGCAAATTTTTCAATACATCATATGTTGGATCTCATAGTAGAGTCATGACTCATTTGCTGCAAGAGGGAATTAAGGGAATTAAAGGGTGCTTGAAAGTTACTCCTCAACAAAGAGCTCAGATGAAAAAATTAGTTGATGATTACAAGGATAGGATAAAACGGGCAGCTCGTAAAGAAGTTCCACTTCCTTCATCATCAAGGAGCACATCAAATTCTTATTTTGATTATGATATAAACTACAAAGTTCCTAATGCAAGTGAGTCTGATCCAACGAAGAGAAAGGGTCCTTTGGAAAAAGCATTTAAGAATGAAGCTAGGAATAAATGTTATGGTGGATAGCTAGAAAGTTCTACACAAGCGGTTTGTCTTTCAACCTTGCAAGAAATCTTCACTACCATAACTCATATGTGTGTGCATCACAAATTCCAGGATATGAACCACCCGTGTATAATGCATTGAGAACTACTACACTTCTTCAAAAAGAGAGAAAGAACATTGAGATGCATTTGCAGCCTTTGAAGCTTGCAAACAAAAATTAAAGGAGTGAGTATATGTAGTGATTGCTGGTCAGATCCATAACGAAGACAAATATTTAACTTGAGTGGTGCAAATGAGAGTGGTGCAATGATGTTAAGGGCTGTGAATACTCACGATGAGACAAAAACTGGTGAGAAGATTGCAGAGTTGATCAAATAATGCATAAAGGAGGTTGGGCATGAAAATGTGGTTCATATAGTCACTGACAACGCTTCAAATTGTGTAAAAGCTGGTGCACTTATTTCAGCTAATTTCCTACTATCTTTTGGACACCATGTGTAGTTCACACCTTGAACCTTGCTTTGAAGAAAATATGTGCACCATTACTGAACACAAGAAATTGAAGATTTGTATGAGGCTTGTTATTGAATAAAGTCTATCAGTGAGTATGTGAATTGGATCAAGAACTTCATTATGACCTTAAGCTCCTTACAATTGCATCGACAATGTTTGTTTTTTCTTTTGTTAATATAAAGCTTACTTATTTTCTTAAATTTAAAGTATAATATCATTACATTTTATATTTTCAGGTTTGCCTCTACAGTTGTGATGTTAAAGAGATTCAAAAAAATAAAAACTTGATTGCATCATATTGTGATCAAACTGAAATGGAATAATTATAAAGAAGATGGAGTAGAGAGAGCATCTGCAGTGAAGAAAAAGATATTAGATGAGCTATATGCATTATCTTTTATTTTGCCCATCTATAGTGTGATTCGAGCTGTTGATACTGATAGGCCTTCTCTGCATATGTTTATGAATGGTGGGAAAGTATGATTAAAAATGTAAAGAGGGCTATCTTAAGAAAAGAAAGAAAGCAACTTAATGAGGATTCAGTCTTTTGGAAGGCGGTGAATTCTGTATTGACATCTCTTTGTAGTAAGAGTAACACTCCTCTTTATTGCATGGCACATTATCTAAACCCCAGGTAAGTTTAGAAATCTAACTTTAATTTTTTCTTTTAATTTATCAGCTCATAAATTAACTTATAACTGAAGTACATGGCTATATTTGTTTTTGATTATAATAATTATTGTATGTTTTTGTTGTATGCTGATATTAAAGTGCAGAGGAGAACAATAGAAAACCTCCACATCAAGATTTGGAGGTGACTAGAGAAAGAAAAAATTGCATTGAAGTATTTTCCAAATCAAGATGAAAGGAGAGAGATTAATGCTGAATGTTCTAATTTCTCTTTATGCATGGAGGAATTTGGTAGTGTTGATATGATTCATGACAGATTTATCATAGAACCTTTGAGATGGTGGGCAGTTCATGGATCTTCAGTACCAAAGCTTCAAGCCTTAGCATTTAAGTTTCTTGGACAACCATCTTCATCCTCATGTTGTGAAAGGAATTGGAGTACTTACAAATTCATACATTCTGCATGCAATAAGAAACAAGATTATCCCCACAAAAAGCTGAAGGTTTGGTATTTTTTGCACACTAACCCTTCGTCTTCTATCTAGAAGGAGTTCTGCTTATAAAGAAGGTCATCATTGTATGTAGGATATTCAATGTGCCAATTTGATATGTTGGATGAGATTAATCTTTGAAGACTTGAGTTTGAAGATCTTTCTCTTGACAAACAAGAGTTAGAGATAGTTGTGTTTGATAGAGTTGATGGAAATGAGTAGAACAATAATATTATTGTGACTTTAAACTTTATTTTTGTTTTCTGTTGAGTTACAATATTTGAATTAAGTTATGGAATTTTTATTATTTAAAACCTTTTAATTATAATTTTATTTTGGTGTTATTGTGTATATATATGCTTCCAATATGTGCCAGCTTCCTAAATATTTGTAAAAAATCGCTTATGCGCTTCTAAATCAAGATGAAAGGAGAGAGATAAATGTTGAATGTTCTAGTTTCTCTTTATGCATGGAGGAATTTGGTAGTGTTGATATGATTCATGACAGGTTTATCATAGAACCTTTGAGATGGTGGGTAGTTCATGGATCTTCAGCCCCAAAGCTTCAAGCCTTAGCATTTAAATTGCTTGGACAACCATCTTCATCCTCATATTGTGAAAGGAATTGGAGTACTTACAAATTCATACATTCTGCATGCAATAAGAAACAAGATTATTCCACAAAAAGCTGAAGATTTGGTATTTTTTCACACTAACCCTTTGTCTTCTATCTAGAAAGAGTTCTGCTTATAAAGAAGGTCATCATTGTATGTGGGATATTCGAGGTGCCAATTTGATATGTTGGATGAGATTAATCTTTGAAGACTTGAGTTTGAAGATTTTTCTCTTGACAAACAAGAGTTAGAGGTAGTTGTGTTTGATAGAGTTGATGGAAATGAGTAGAACAATAATATTATTGTGACTTTAAACTTTATTTTTGTTTTCTGTTGAGTTACAATATTTGAATTAAGTTATGGAATTTTTATTATTTAAAACCTTTTAATTATAATTTTATTTTGGTGTTATTGTGTATATATATGTGCTTCCAACATGAGCCAGCTTCCTAAATATTTGTAAAAATCGCTTATGCGCTTCTAAATCAAGATGAAAGGAGAGAGATTAATGTTGAATGTTCTAATTTCTCTTTATGCATGGAGGAATTTGGTAGTGTTGATATGATTCTTGACAAGTTTATCCTAGAACCTTTGAGATGGTGGGCAGTTCATGGATCTTCAGCATCAAAGCTTCAAGCCTTAGCATTTAAGTTGCTTGGATAACCATCTTCATCCTCATCTTGTAAAAGGAATTGGAGTACTTACAAATTCATACATTCTGCATGCAATAGGAAACAAGATTATTCCACAAAAAGCTGAAGATTTGGTATTTTTTGCACACTAACCCTTCATCTTCTATCTAGAAGGAGTTCTGCTTATAAAGAAGGTCATCATTGTATGTGGGATATTCAAGGTGCCAATTGGATATGTTGGATGAGATTAATCTTTGAAGACTTGAATTTGAAGATCTTTCTCTTGACAAACCAGAGTTAGAGGTAGTTGTGTTTCATAGAGTTGATGGAAATGAGTAGAACAATAATATTATTGTGACTTTAAACTTTATTTTTGTTTTCTGTTGAGTTACATATTTGAATTAAGTTATGGAATTTTTTTATATATATATATGCTTCCAACATGTGCCAGCTTCCTAAATATTTGTAAAAAATCGCTTATGCGCTTCTAAATGCTTCCGCGTACCCGCTTTTGATTCCATGCACCATAAGTAATATGATGGTTTTTAAAAAATATTCAAAACAATGTTGTTTTAACATAACACGATATCTATTCTCTTAAACTTTATTTAACAAGATCGAATAATTTACAATGGACAGAGCAAAAAAAAATTTGGGGGGGGGGGGGGGGGTTAAAATTAAAATATATAGTTTATGGGGAAATATAAAGAGTTTGACGGTATGAGGGTAAATATGCAGAAGCAGCATAATAGAGAAGGGGTTTACGTAGTCCACAGATTTTTAATTCCATTTTGGAGTGGAACTTTTTTATTTATAAGAAGTCCTTTGAATATTACTTTATTTCAATTTATCATTTTTATTTATTACAGTAATCGTTTTTATAATGTTTCATTCTAATTAAAATATTATATTTTTATTTAAACTATTATATTAATTAAAACATCTCATTTATAGGATAATATTTTTTATTATAACATACATTATATAAATTTTATATTTGGAGTTTTATTCATGAAAAAATTATTATAAATAATTAGATACTAATTTTTTTATCTTAAGAGGTTTCAAATTAAAATAAACTTAAATATTCATAACAAAACGATGAAATTAAAGATAAACCACATTAGCAAATTTATCATAACAAATACTAGAGGTTCAATAATGCGGTAAATCGTTTCCCGATCCACCAAGGTAAACATAATATTTTCCAAATGAAGTTGATGCTGGAGGAACATGTGGATATTGTTGTTGAGTATTCTGTGTTTTGTAAAAAAATTTCTTGTGACCTTAAAAATATGCACTAATATAATTTTTGGATATGAAGAAACTTGTGTCATAAAATAGCATTTGGTTTCTTTTATCTCCATCTCTTTCAAAGCATAACACTTTTGTTGAATTTCCAATTGATCTTGTCTTTTTTAATTGTTCCAAAAGTCGTTTATTTCCTTCCTCTAAGGTGTTGATAATTGATTTTGTTTGATCCATCACTATTATTTGAATTTGGAGAAAATATTGAAAAACCTGGAGATCCTTGTGTAAGAGAATCAATATAAGAATTTTCTAACTCCAAAAACATATGTATTCTTGGGTTTATATGCCGTAACCGAAAAATGAGGTTCGGTCCGGTTTCGGATAATCAGAAAAAGCGATTGGACTCTATATATATTATATTTGGTTATTTGTACGTTTCGGTTATTAACCGATAACCATATGGATAACCGAAGATCAAAAATATTATATAATTACATATATAATATATAGTTTAATACTCTATGAAAAATACAATTTGTATGAAACATATATATGGTTTCAAGTATTTAGGTTTTATAATTAGATTGTATTATTCAGTTTCTCTTTTATATGTAGTGTTAAAAAAAAAAAAACCTGGAACCCCTAATTTTGCTGCCGTCTTCCCTATTGGTGTGTTCGAGATCGATCTCAGGTAATTTCACCCTCTCATTTGCTTCTTTAATCTTCTCCCTTCTTCGCTTCTTCTCGTTGTTTTTGCTTCTTGTCCCTTCGTTGCTTTATCTCGTTACTTTTGCTTCTTGTCGCTACGTTGCTTCATCTCGTTGCTTTTGCTACAGTGGTTGCTTCGTTGCTTTGCTTTCTCCTTTGCTTCAATCGATTATTATGAAACTCATACAGTTGTGATGTTGGAATTTGGTCAGTCATTGTTTCTTCTTTAGCTTTCTCAAGTTGTTCTCCGAGAGAAGCCTTCAACTCTGCAATTCTGCAACTCTTGTAGCTTAATTGAGTTTGCTTTCTCAGCTGCAACTCTGGACTCTTTCTCTTTTCTGTAATTTAAAAATGGTATCCTAGTGTTGAACAAGTAAGAAAGAAAACTCAATTAAATATATAAGAGATAGACAAACGCTTGCCTGTTTACTCGATTCCTCCTTTGGAAGCTTTTCATATAGTGAGTTACTGATGACTTGAGTTACAATGGATTCTGGTGCTTAACTTGATTTGATCACTACACTGACCTATTTTTATCGAAGCATGTTTTCACTTGATCTAATTTTTTTACTGGAATTAAAACGGGTTTTTTCTCACTATCTTTAGCATTTTTTCATGATTTTTTTTTTTTTTGCAGATGGATTCTTCCCCATTCCCACAAAATGAGCACTCAATGGATGATGTTGAAGTAGAGGAACTCCAAGAAGATGCTGAAATTCCTAGCCTACAAAGACAACTCGGAAAAAGAGGAAAGTCACTTCCAGAACAAGTGCAGGCAGTTCTCTTCCATCTAAGAAAAATGAGAAAACAGATGGTACAAGGACAAGGTCAGATGTGTGGGATCATTTTACAAGACATGTGGACAATAAAAACAAATGCAAATGTCATTATTGTGGTAGACAAATGAGTTGTGCAACATTGTCTGAGACTTCTAATTTGAAGAGTCATATTCGTATCTGCAAAGAGCACATTGTATGGAAGAAATCTCAAACTCAAGAGCAACAGATTATAACTCCTGATACAGAGTTCTCTGATGAAGTTGTCAAAGGTATCAGTAGAAGTTTTCAGGGGAGCATCTGATGAGATGCTTGTTTTGGGTGAGCTACCATTGGCATTCATAGAGAGTTTGGCACTGAAGATATTGTAAAGATGTATGTGGAGCAGAAAGCAGCAATGAGGAAGCTTCTTGATGAAAAAAAAAACAACTAATATCTGTAACAACAGATATATGGGTGGCTCCAACGACCAAAGCTAGCTATATGGTCGTCACAGCACACCTTACTGATACAAGTTGGAAGTTGAGGAAGCTTATCATTGGTTTCAAGCATATTCTAGATCACAGAGGAGAGACAATAGCTTCAGTTTTTCTTGATTGTTTATCTGAATGAAACATATAGAAGATCTTTACCATCACGGTTGACAATGCTACAGCGAACACTAATGCTTTAGAGAAGATTAGGACCTAATTAGAAGAAATGGATAATGGTGCATTGATCCTGAACGGTGATTTTATGCACATGCATTGTTGTGCTCACATTCTCAGTTTAGTTGTGAGAGATGGTTTGCAAGAGGTTATAGATAGTGTGGTGCAATTCGAAATAAGGTGCAGTATGTTAGGTCTTCTGGTAAAAGACGGGACTCATTTGCACTTTGTGTTGATTCAGGGAAGATGAAGAGAGGTATTTTGACGTTAGACTGTAAAACTAGGTGGAACTCAACCTATTTAATGCTGACTAGAGCTCTCAAGTTTAGGTTAGCATTTGATAGGATGGAAGGAGAAGATAAGTTGTACAATGTTTACTTTCAAGAGAAAGATAAGAAAATGAATAAACAGATTGGGCCACCAAGAAAATCCGATTGGGATGCAGTTGAAAGTTTAGCAAGGTTTCTTGTAGTCTTTTACCATTCTACTTTAACCGTTTCAGCATCTAGTTCTGTCAATACACATAAGTGTTACAATGAGATTCATTGTTGAAAGAAACCTCATGTTACTGAGCAATGACCCAGACATAGAAATGAGGAAAAAAGCTTGTGTAATGAGAGAGAAGTTTGATAAGTATTGGGGTGGCCTGAGTTAAATGAATCCACTACTGATCATAGCTAGTGTTCTCGACCCAAGGAATAAAATAAAGTTTCCAATGCTTTTTTTAGCGGCTTTATGGTAAAGAGTGTTCAGTCGAAGGATCTTCATGATATAGTCATGGATGTGTTGAAGCAGCTATTTGGTGAGTATAACAGTGTTGTAAACTCTAAAGTTGGAAGTGGTACAACTTCTCAGTCGGCAATGGCATCAAATACGAGTGGAAAAGAGTCACAAGACAATCTTGAAGATGATTCAGATTGTGATATTGGGTATATAAGAATGGATTCTATCTACAAAGATATGGTAAATGAAATCGGCTTTGAGGATGGAAGTAATGAGGTGGAGTTGTATCTGAAAGAGAAGGTGGAAAATCCAAATACTATATTGGGATCAGAATTCGACATCTTGGGATGGTGGAGGGTCAATTGTCCAAAATATCCCATTTTGTCAGAAATAGCAAGAGATGTACTTGTTATGCAGGTTTCTTCTGTTGTATCTGAATTTGCATTCAATACAAGTGGTCGTATCTTAAGCCCAAGTAGGAGTTGTGCTGGATTTTACCACCTTTTCTCTAATCTCGCCAAAGGCTTTACTCCTCCAGTTGATTTTGTCATTCAGCGAAAGGAATATAATATGGAATATAATTTGGCTGATAATGTATATCCAAAATGGTCCACCATATTGCAAACTATTCACGAGCCAATGCGCCGAGAAAGAAAAATACTTTGCTTCACAACAAGAAGCGTGTAGGAAAGATGTAGAACATGCATTTGAAGTTCTCTCATCACATTTCGCTATTGCGAAAGGACCAGTTCGTTTTTGAGATAAAAATGTGTTGCATGATCGACATAATGACTACATGTATAATTTTATATAACATGGTAATCGGGGATGATCATGATCTCGAAGCACCAATTGAAGAGAGAAGCTCCACTCCTGGATGTCCAAATAGCATAAGATGACAATATCCGATTCCAAGAGTTTTTTGGTCGATTTTGTAGAGAACTAAAGATAAAGAAAATCATTTTTCTATTTTAAATGCATTGGTTATTTGTGGAATAAAATACACTAATAATAATTCTAAAATAAATTACTATCTTTTTGTTTTTATTATTATGATTTGATGTAATATTTTTATCTAATATATTTTAAATATATATTATTTCACACTTTATAAATTTTTTTTTAATAATATACAAGGTCAATTTGTAACTTTTATAATTAAAAGGTATTGATAACAATATAAAAATAAAATCTATATACAATATTTTATTTTTGGAATAAAAAATAGAATAATTCAATAAAGAGAAACTAAACTCCATTCTAGTTTGAAAAATGGAGATTTACATTAGAGATGGTCTAATAATAACCTGCCATATGGTCTCCTTTAGCTAATTCACAACCAGCAACAATTTTGGTTCAGTTGTGAGAACACCCTTTCTAAGGATGGCAACACCAAGAAGCGGCATCCTGCTGTGGAAGGGTGGTTTGATGCAAAGTGATCAGAAAAAAGTGGCTGCAAAGTAAGGAGATATGGAAGGGAGAACTGTAGGTGCGCAAGCCAACAAAATCAGTGGAATGATTGATCAGCAGAACCAACTCGACATTGTACCCAGAAAATCAGCCAAGAAGGTTAAAATAGTTACTAACCCAACGTTACTAATTTTCTTTCTTGCTCGCATACCCTCTTGCGATATACATTTTCGCCATATTCATGCTTTCAAGGTCTTTATTTACTTTAGTGTTTTCTAACTAGAGACATCTCTTATCGTATGCAAGATTCATGTTCCTTTTTTATTTGCTCTCTTACCCTCTGCGAGCATACTTGCATACTCTCTAGGAACATATTCTCCAATCATGTACATCCTTTTTGGAGATACATTTCCATATCACTTATGTTGTCTGTAGGCCTTGCCTCAACATAATCCCCCTCCCACTAGGGACAACTATCCCCTTAGTCTTTAGTCGGTCAACCCGCATGAAAATTTAATCATAATCTTGTTGGGGTCGAAATCCCCTCCTCGGAAATTGATGAACTTAAGGAAGATGGACGAGAGCTCAAAGACCGTGTTCGGGCCAGCAGCCCACGACCATGGCCCAGCCGCCTAGGACCACGGATCATGGTCCAGTCGCACGAACATGGGCCAGCCGCCCGAACANTCAAAGCAAGGGCCGGCGGCTGGGATACGGCCAGCCACCCACGGTTCGTCCAAGACCGAATCCGGCGGCTGGGACAAGGCCAGCCGCC
>OVBB01000331.1:0-26384 GCA_900406415.1 Isatis lusitanica
CGGAGTTGGCTTCGGGTGTTGTGTGGATGCTACCAATACACCATCCACAATCAGAATGAGCGCCAGTCGGATGCGGCGCCAGCTAGGGATAACCGGTGGGGTTTCCCAATTCTTCAACTTCTCTGCAATCTCCGCAAGAGTTATCTGCCGATTCGGCCCAATCAACTCGTTCCAGTAGACAAATGACTCATCCACAATGGGAATCTGAATCTCGTGGTCGTATCCATCTTCAAACTGACCACACGGAAGACCCGTCACCATCTCGAACTCGTCAAGCGAAAATCGGAGCGGTTGCCCGCCGAAAACCGTCCACAAGACATGCATATGCCTCGTGACAAGTTGCCTACAAAGCAGCGAGTGGATTAACTTGCCAGACACAGCGCATCGCGCAGCCGGCAAATCGAACAATTTTCCGAAACAGGAATTCCGAATTGTCTCGAAATCCCCGGATTCCGTCAACACCTTCTTCACGAACAGGAGAGTCTCAGCCCTCGAGTACACATTGAGGCGTCGATCTGGGTACCGATCTGTAGCGAAAAGTCTTTCCGGCAAACTAGCATCCACGACTTGATCTACATACATGAAACCCAAACAAATGAACGCCAAAACGAGAAGGAAAAGGGTAACAAATTCTAAAAGCTAAGACCGAGGTTCTCTGCAACCTACGCCGTCGGGAACATGGAACTAACCTTCCATGGCTCAAAATATACGGCGACGCCGGAGATTGCCGGAGATTGAAGGTCGACTAAAGACCTCGAGATGCACGTCTTGCAGAGAGAAAACAAAGAAGAAACTTCTCAGATACGCCGGTTGCTTTCCACTACCACGGTTGAGAGAGTTTCAAGAAAGAGAGAAAAGTAACTGACGTGACAGTTTACACACAGTTTTATTTTTAAAAAGAGAAGTTGCTTTACTCTCTCCTCTCACTCGGGGGGGAAACGAAAACGTTTCGAAGGAAGAGTGTGACTAAGGACAGTTTAGACATTGCATACCCAATAAGTTACCAAGTAGAAGAAAGTTACTAAAGTGTAAGAAATAAACACTAAAGTTACTTCCTGGGTAAATCACTCTTAAAACAAAGGTAAGCTCGCTAAAGTTAGAAAAACGCTAGTGAAAACAATAAAACTATATTATGTGAAACCCACTGACATTATGTAACACATTGACTCTTGTTACCCATTTCTGTATAAACAACTATATTGATCCATTGTAAAATACATCTTTAAATTTCAGAGTTATAAAGATAAGTAAAATCTCTCCTGACCTTCTCTTTCTATTCTTAATATTTTTCATCCTACATGTATAGAATTTATGTGTTCATATATATTTATCTATATGATAAATTCTATATATTTATATAAAAATTATTAGTACGATCACTTTAAAACACAGCAAAATATATATCTATAATATATACCATATAATAATAGGTGGTATGACAACTATATAATAATTTTATTATTTTATAGTTATTTTTTAATGCACCACTAGCTATTTAATTTTACAATAAATGGTATGTAACCTCATTATTAATTTATTGATTTTATTTCATAGATGCTAAATGTAAAACAGTTACTTATTTACTATTAATATTATAATGGATGGCTAAGCCACTACATAAATTATTTTATTATTTAATGTGGAAAACTTTGTCACCATAATTTTGCAATAGAATATTTGTTTATATAGAAAATACACATGGTTTATCATATAGATGTGTAACTAGTTGTTATAATAACATTACTAAAATAGACAAGAATTCATTACCATATGGTCTATATTATGAGATCAAAAATAGATATTCGTTACAGCATGAGATTGCTAATTGTGAAAACAAAATTTCCAATATTACAATTAGTTAATTTAATTTATAGCAAAAAATTATTTAGATAGCAAAAAAAAGAATACACCTAAATTTTCGAAAAATCAATCAATATATTTACCTAATTAAGAAAAAAAGAAAAAATTGACATCCTAACAAGTAATAATTTCTAAATTTAGGTAAAATCAAATTTACTATATAAATCGTCTTGTCACCACAATTAAAGAAAAAACGTTTTAGTTTGCAAACTTCAATTTGTATTGAAGTTTGCATATTCAAAGTACTTACATAATGGCAGCTCAAACATCAAACAAAATTTGTATTGCCTTCGTAATTGTAACTTTATTTACAATTATGTTGTCAGCACAAATGTCTGAGTCCATCAACATGGATGTGTGTATAAAAGATTGTATCGAAAATCAATGCATGAAAGCATCAAAAAAAGCGACTCCAGCAATATGTGGCAACCCGTGCAAGATTCTTTGTGATCCAACGAGTAATCAGATAGACCTATACATCGTCCCTTCTAGACGTTATCATGATCCTGTAAAAAGGTTCTGCAACGCATTTGCTTTCATATGCCAGTAATTAAAATGTTTGAGACTGCAAATTATTTCTTATGTAAGCTATATATAAATATTTTTATCATTTGATCGATAAATATTTTATGTATACGTATTTATTTTTTTATATAAGAAAATTAATACAAAATATGTATTATGGTATAACTTATTTGTGAGCATTAGTTGAAATTTATAAAATCTTTAAAATATTTGTATTTAAAAACAATATTTCATTTAATTCATGTTAATTAGAAACTTTGAATAAGCAAGCTTATAAGAAAAAATAAATTAACTAAAAGAGTTCTCGATATCACCGGATTTAGAAGAGTATGTCAGAGGGAAATCTTGCCGATATCACCGGCTCCCATTTTTGTAGTATCATTTATCTGTTAAACACACAGTCCGTTTTCCAGTATTGTTGGCTCGTTGCAAGTCATCCAACAGTTCAAATCTGAACAGAAAACTTCCATTTCCCAAATCTGCTCTCTTCAGCTCTGCCCCATAGGTTCCAACGTCTCATACATTGTGAGAACAAAGCTCCAATCAGCTGTTCCTTTTCATTTGTTACGCTTCCAATGAGGGTCAGTGCATTCTCTCTTATTCTCTCAGATGTGTCGATTTCTCCGGCTTTCATTCTGCTGCCTCGTTATTCTGTGCCTTCCCCCTCCTTCGCTTTGCCTTTCTCTGCATAGGTCAGACGTCTCCCCATCCATTCTTCTGTTCGTCTCGATGTCATTTCTAGGTTTTCAAATTTATTCTTCTCAGTTTTCAGCTATTCGATTGGTTTCTTCCTTCTGCTTCCTCTCGTTGTTGCGTGTCGGGTTGATGTTACTGTAGCCGTCGTCGTAGTCTAGTGGGGAAACCGGTCTTCACGGTCGTCCTTTGCTGCGTTAAGGACACACCGGCCGACATCAGGCGTCGGTTCCGCTTTTTTCTTTCTATTTTTGTGTCTAAAAAAGAAAGTGGATCTAAGTTTAGATCTGGATAAAAGAGGTTTGTTTGGGCTTAGGAATGTTTGGTAAATATTTCTACCGGGACTCGGGCCTGAATGAGAATTTGATCTTGATAGGAAACGCAAAATCTCTCTTGACCTTCTCTTTCTATTCTCAATATTATTCATTCTATACATGTATATAATTTATGTGTTTCTATATATTTATCTATATGATAAATTCTATATATTTATATAAAACATTATTAGTACGATCATTTTAAAATACAGAAAATATATACCATATTATAAAATGCGATATGACAAATATAAAATAATTTATTATTTTATACTTGTTGTTTAATGCACCACTAGTTATTTAATTTTACAATGGATGGTATGTAACCTCATTATTAATTTATCGATTTTATTTCATAGATGCTAAATGTAAAACAGTTAGTTATTTACTATTAATTTTATAATGGATGGCTAAGCCACTACATAAATTATTTTATGATTTAATGTGGAAAACTTACATAATAGCAGCTCAAACATCAAACAAATATTGTATTTCCTTCGTAATTTTAACTTTATTTACAATTATGTTGTCGACACAAATGTCTGATTCCATCACCGTAGATGTGTGTATGATTAGTTGTGATCTACGAGTAAACAGATAGACCTATACATCGTCCCTTCTAAACGTTATCATGATCCTGTAAAAAGGTTTTGCAACGCATTTAGTTTCATATGTCGGTAATTAAAAAGTTTGAGTCATATTTTTATCTCAAATTGTTTCATATATTCTGCAACGCATTTAGTAATCAAATTGTTTCTTTTCCAATGCATAAGTTCTATATATCTTTTTATCATTTCATCGATAAATATTTTATGTATGCGTATTTATTGTTTTATATAACAAAATTAATACAAAATATTTACTACGGTAGATCTTATTTTGTGAGCATTAGTTGAAAACTCTAAAATCTTTAAAATATTTGTATTATAAAACAATTCTTTTTGTTAGTGTTTCTCCAATAATACTCAATGTTTTCCTATAAACACTATTTTGTCAAAATATGTTAAATTAACTCATTTTTATTTTCTTGATTTATGTTACTTTTATTACCATCTATTATAGTTATTCAAATTATAATCATAATTATTCGAAATCATTTTTCTCAGATTTTCTAATGTGTCATCACCAAATTCATTATAACAGAAACTCAATGACATGGCTTTTTTAAAAATTATGACATGGCAAATTAATTGTGACATAGACAATTTCATTTAAATAAATTTCTATTTTTGAAAATATGGTTTGAAATATATAAATACTCATATATATCACCATTAAAATAGATTATACATATTAGAAACAGAAAAGGTTTTAAATTAATATATATATATATATATATATATATATAAATGTATAAGAACACTGCAATGATTAATTTAATGATTTTATTTGAAAAAAGCTAATGAAGCTTAAAAAATAATCATAATATAAATCAGACTTTAACCTAAATAAAATAATTATTTTTGAAAAAATATTATATATGCGTATGGGACATAAACCATTTAATATTATGTTGCAAATAGCATATTTGTTTTTCCTCGTAAACCAACATTACTAGTTTTTGTCCCAATCGAACGTAGATGCATTCTTTAAAGACAACTCCGTTTCACACAAAAAACTATTGGAGCTCAGGTTCACACCAACGTCTTTAGTCATAGAGGAGACAACAGATAACACAATGTTACACATATCTCTGGATTGAAAACTTCCAACATACAACATATCTTTGGAGTTGAACTTGCAAAGCTCGGTGCTGCAGCCGCTGCTGCTATTGTGGCTTGTAGGTACTTCTCTGAAAATCTTCAAATGAATGAAGTACATGAACAGAAAGAAGAAAATGCTTCCCTTTACCATCTCTATGTTACTGACCAATGTTATCCAAAAATTTCTATGGATTGGAAACAAGCGCGCGTACACGTTTGTATTTGAGTTGAGTCTACGGATTTTCAGTATCAAGTTTATGAGTTCCATTCGAATATTTTTAATTTTTAGGTCGGGTTGAATCTTTTCGGATTTGATTCGGGTTGGATTTTATCCTATATCCAAAATACCAGAATTATCTTAAAAAACTATGTAATACAAATACGAAAACATTCTAAAATGTTTGAATTACCCAAAATTCCGATAAAAAATTACACAAACTACTCAAAGATATCAAAATGAAGCGAAAACTCTATTATAAAAACTATTCGAGATCACTAGAATTGCATAGAAGTATCTAAATTTCACATTTTTCGTATATATATTTGGGTTTCGGTTTGAATCGGGTATTACATGTTATCCAAAGTACCTAACTTTATGCCACACTCAATGTGTTCAAAAAAAGAAAAAATGCCACTCTCAATTACTAAATCCAGAATAGATTGAGATCGAGTGTTTCGGATCGGATTAAGGTAGAATTTCGAATTCACTTCTTATTATATAAACGCCTAGCGCTAGAAACAAGAAACTCTTTGTACAAAAACACGCGTGCCGTTTAGATGAAAGGAAAACGACATTCAAATCTAATGTCCACTATAGCTTAGTATAGTGCGGAGAACAGTAGATCACTGACACCGATCCATCTATTCTTTAATCGGATTCCCCATTGGGTGGTTTATCTCTTTGGCCCAAACTTCAAAGAAAAGTAGAAAACTAAAAAACAAAAAAAAAAACTTCTTCTCCTCTTCCTTCAACCATATTCTTGATATATATCATCATCATCTCTCTCTCTCTACGCTCTCAAGAGAGTAAACAATGGCGGCACTCATCGTCGACGCGGAGTACCTTAAGAAAATCGACAAGGCTCGCCGTGAACTCCGTGCTCTCATCGCCAAGAAGAGTTGCGCTCCGATCATGCTCCGATTGGCGTAAGTCTCTGTTTTCCGTCGTTTGAATTTGCGATGCCCTCACGTTCGAGTTGTATGGAGTTTCTGAAGAGTATTTGTTCACTGCATGTATGCTCTGTCTTCTGTTCACATGTTGTCTTGTGACTCTTGTCTTGTCTGGTTTGTGAAAAGGTGGCACGATGCTGGAACCTATGACGCCGAGACGAAGACCGGTGGACCTAATGGTTCGATTAGGAACGAAGCGGAGTACAGTCATGGTGCCAACAGTGGTTTAAAGATAGCGCTCGATCTCTGTGGTGCGTTACGATTTTCGATTTGAGTTTATGATATGGTTCTTGAAATCTTTACATAATCGTTTTGTACACATACTTTGAGAGATGATTGGCTATGTTTCACCTGGAGATTAAGCATGAGAAAATCACAGGTTTTTAGTTTTTTAGTGTGTGTGTGTTTATATGTTCACCAGTTCTATACCTTTTAGTCATGTGGTGTGTATATCTTGTGACTAGTGAACAATTATCAAAATAAGCTTACTTCTTGTTTTGTATGTTTTGTTGGTTCTTTAATATTTTTTCAGAGGACGTGAAAGCTAAACACCCCAAGATCAGTTATGCTGACCTGTACCAGGTACCTAAAACGAATTTTTGGTTGAATGTATATGATTACATAATCTTTTAAAAGCAAAGACTGTGAAGAAATATTCAGTATTAGATCCATAATTTACCTGAATTATTATTACTTCTCATACAGACTCATCAAAAGTTTAGATATATCTAGTTCAGTTGTGTGATTACAGTTCCTGAAGGGTATAGAAACAGAGGAATTGACAATTGTACTTGAGGATTGAGATATTATTGTGAAATGATGAATTTGGTTCTGTCAAGTTCAGCTTGCCGGTGTGGTTGCTGTTGAGGTTACTGGTGGACCTGACATCAGTTTTGTTCCTGGCAGAAAAGTAATATTTCTCATCCACTAATATGGTAATAACAGCTTTGCCGCCAAAGGCAATATAACTATATTAGCTTTTCGTTTCTCTCTTAGGATTCAAATGACTGCACCAATGAAGGAAGACTTCCTGATGCTAATCAAGGTAAAATGAAAGTTCTCTGTTTCCATTAATCACAAACTCCAAAGTGTTCAATTAAAAATGAAATACTTGAACCTTGTACTTGTGTAGCAAAGAAGTGAGGATTTGAAGTTCTTTATGCTAATTTGCATGTAGGTTTCAAACATCTTAAAGATGTGTTCTACAGGATGGGACTGTCTGATAAAGATATTGTGGCACTCTCAGGGGCACATACTCTGGTAAAGTCGTTCTTGCACAAATCATATGTTGGTCGTAATGTGTCAAATAAAGTAGTTTTGATAACAATTCCGACGTTTAGGGAAGGGCTCATCCAGAGAGATCAGGTTTCGATGGACCATGGACTCAAGATCCTCTTAAGTTTGACAACTCATACTTTGTGTAAGATCCTCTCAATATTTTTGTTGGGGACAAGAAATAGTTGTTATGCTTTAAAGAAACCATATGAACACTGTTGGTTCCAGGGAACTGCTGAAAGAAGAAGATTCCGAGGGCTTGCTAAAACTTTCCACGGACAAGACTTTGTTGGAAGTCCCAGAGTTCCGTCACTACGTTGAGCTTTATGCAAAGGTATTTAATTAAAATGATTAATCTGGCCAAGATTATGTTGCAAGTGTCATCTTGATTTCTTATTTTGTTTCTTAACAGGACGAAGATGCATTCTTCAGAGACTATGCAGAGTCACACAAGAAACTATCGGAGCTTGGGTTCGCACCAACGTCTTCGGTCACTGCGGCGATAACAGACAGCACCGCATTGGCACACACTGCAGCCGGAGTCGCGGTCGCTGCTGCTGTTGTGGCGTTTAGCTACTTTTATGAAATTCGCAGAAAGATGAAGTAAATGAAACAGAAAGAAAGAAGAAACGCGTCCTCTTCCTGTTGCTCTGGTTTTGTAAGCATGCATGTATCCATATAATATGAACTTATAGATTCTTATGTTTCTGTAACAATATGTAAACACATTGATCCAACGGTCGGCATTTTTCAGTGGTTTAAGTTTGGTTCAGTTTATGAATTAAGGGTGTTCTATCCAGGTTTTGGTTCATGTTTTTCTGTTTTTATAAAAAAAAAAAAAAAAACATCGTAAAACCGAATCTACTAAAAATTCTTACAAAAAGTTTTGGTTCAGAAATTCTTTTTCTTTCGCGCTGGTTTTGGTTCTAATTAATTTCAAATTGGTTTGGATATCTCAAAAGTGTGACCTTCGGCCTAGAACTCTACGATATTTCTAAAGCGTTAAAAAAAAAAAAGTTAAGATGTTTGCCAAAAACTTAAGATGTTAAAAGTTAATCAATATTTATATTACTTAATTATATGGTGTAATGTGACTGATATTTTATGATTTGTGGTTTTCTATGGGTTGTTCCATCAAAACATAACAAAAGATATTTGAAACCCACTGTAAGATGGATTAAAAATGACAGATTAACCCATTTTGATTATGAAAATATCAAAAGTAAATGTTGACAACTGAAAATGGCTTAAGAAAACAAGTTAACTCAATTCAATTATAAAAACAACCAGTGGTGGACCCAAAAATCATTTTAAAAGAGGTTAAATATTAATCAACCAAAAAATATAATTATTATAAAGGTGAAAGTAGGACTCGAACTCAAGTTTTGAAAGGGGAGGGGGAGGTCAATACAGTTTTTACCAAAAATGATGTTAGTCACTTACTGTTTTTATACACACATAAAATTTTATACAGATTTAAGGGGTGTCATGTGACCTCACATCTGTCTTAATAGGTCCGCCCTTGAAAACAACCTGAGTTTCATATCTGTAATTACGTTAATATCAAAAATTATAAATTCTATTATGAAAATATTAAAAGCAAGCATATATTACTCAATAACATATCTAGTTTTGTAAGAACTATGAAGTTAAAATCACATCAAAAAATTATTTTAAAAACCAAGATTTTGCGTGAGGAATCAGAACCTAGTTGGTACTTAACTCAAGGTTTAGGGGTTTCTCTTTTGTTGTTTCTGTTAAAGTTTGGTTCAGTATTGTTACGTATGTGAGGTCGATGGTTACATACGGTTTCGCTGTAGAGTTGCCTCGTACTCTACATAACGTTGATATTTTAATATATGTAGCATTGATTGATATAAGATTGGTGAATAAGTACCCACCACACCTTACACCAAGTGGGACTTACCTGAAACCGAACCCTATCAAGAATTAGACATGGTTGGTATTGTTAGGTACGAAGCTTCTTTAGACTTTTTTGGTTTTGCTGTCCCTTTTGTTTTGTTTTTATTTCGAATGTTTAGGATAATATTTATTGATTCCAGGTTTATCGTCTTCGGATTATTTTGTTTGTTTCCTTCACATTTGTGTTTATGTACACACTACACACTTTACTAGCATAATAACGTGTTTATTTTTATTAACAAGATTACAATATTTCTGATGTTCCTTTTTTTGCTAAACACAGAAAAGGAGGAGGTTGATATGGTAATTAGAAAACAGGTAGTTAGAACAACTTTCAGGATGACCGGTGTATGTTGCAATCTGTCTTTGTACATTGTAAGGTAAGGTCGGGCCACGAGTAGTGTGACCTCTCTTTCATTTCCAACCACTCTTTCTTTTTTTTACTATTTTTATTTCTTATGTACGGATACTAAGTATATAGTCTGATGTGAATTTTGTAATAAGGAAAAAAGAAAGATATATCATCCTTTTTTTAGAATAAATTCAAAAACAAAAACAAATCATTCTGTTTTTACAATTCCTCTGCCTAGCTACAAGTCTGGATACTCACAACAATTCTTTTTTTTGTTTTTCGTAATCCTCTCTACTTTGCGCGCTCCATCAACATATTGTTTGTGTATTTGAAAAAAAAAATTCTTTTTACTACTTGCAAAGTTATCTCTAAGAAGATTAGTGGTAAAAAGAATTTTCTTAGAGATACAGCTAAAGACGAACCAATCATCCACTAAGTAAAAAGAGTTTTTTTTTATGGTAAAAACGAAAAATATGTAGCTTGGTTGTATAATTCTGGACTACAATACTAGGTAAAGGCAAACATGTGGGACTACTTTTACATGATTCGGTATGAAAATCTTTACAATGCATGTTTGGTTTGGGAGATCTCTCTTGTTCCAACCTTTTTCATGAATATTCTTCATCGAACAACTTTTCTCATTGATCAGTATCTGATTAACTCTATTCTTCGAAATCGTTATCACCTAATTTCAAGCAACACTAAGAGATTATTGTTTATTTAAATTGTACATTTAATTGGCTTCAATTACGAACTTGAGCTTACATTTTCAATCTAATTAGTAGTTTTCTATATAATGCGGACGTGTTACGTTTATCTTATGATAAACTATAGGTTTATCTTTTAGGTTCAGAGGGGAGAGTATATATATAAAATATTGAGGACTTAATTTAACTTATCAATCAAGTCTTGTCCTAACAAATGTTCATTAACTAAGTAAACAATACTAGAGCAAGCAATCTATAATACGCAAGGAGAGACCACTTAGATTAAATAAACGGATCTAACAAACATTTCTAACCATCAATCAATCATTTAGACAAATGAAAAAGAAGAGTTTGGATTTGTGATGATAAAATAATAATTAATAAAAAAACGAAGTTGGACTATTCCCTCACAAGGCGTCACGTATGGGCAAATAGGGCTTTTGTCCCAACAAGATGATAGTGATATGAGTTTGGTACAACATTGATATTCTAGAACATTGTTTTTTTTTTCCAATATTTATCTGCTTGTATTAGTGTTGTATATATTTTGAGGGGTAAAAAGCGGTGACACGTGGTTACAATTATTAAAAATATTATTCGGCGGTGTAATGGTGTTCACACATTTTGACTAGGGTGTGAACTTTACGAAATTTTAATTATTTCTAGTTTTCTATTGGAATTTAAGATTTAACTAATTAATGAAAACAAAACATAAACTGTAGGATATATTTAAGTACGTATATGATCAGTACCAATCAAATTAATCAGAAGCTTGCAGTCTATCATGTTGGTTCATCGCTGGAGATCAAGAACTTGACCAGGACTATACTTTGTTCATTTCCCATGCATGCAGTAGCTTAGTATGTTTCTGTTTGAAATTAAAAATTAGGTCAATAAGCTATATATCACCTCTTGAAAGAAATGTATTCTTTGATAACGTTCTTTTTATAATTCAATTAGCTAGTAACTTTTCACTTTGCCTTTTTGTCATCATAGCCATTCATATTTAGCAACACGCTCCAAAATTTTATAAAACCGACTCTATATATCTTATAACTCCAAAGTCTCCAATCACAAATAATCATACCAGTAATCATGTAAACTACAATCCAAATTTTGTTTTTCTATAAAGGACCGTTAATTAACAACCAAAACACACAAAAATACGCTAAAATGATATAACGATGTCCATCCTCCGCTCCTGGACACAAACCACTAAGTTGAGTCTTAGCCAAGCTCATAGCCATAGGTACAAACTTGAAAGGGACTAATAATATACTCAATGAACCGATTACTTAAACTCACACGCAAGGTGCAGTTTAAATCATCTTGTCCTATACATAATCTCATGCACTACACAATCATAATTACCATAACCTATGCTAAACGTGCAATACCTACATCATCCTAACAATCATTATGTTCACAGAATCATAGTCACTTCTCGTTAAAATCCATTATAACTAGTAACGAAATCACATCCAATTCTTGACCAATCATACAAACTATATATATCACATATTTGTCATATCTAAATAAAGTTCTATCAATTACACACTAGTTCAAGCCTAATAATGTTTTGATTTTTTTGTCTTTCGACAAGCTTCCGTTATTTTCTGCCACTACTCTAAACCAGAAACCTTTTTCTGGTTGGTGCCATAACATGGGAAACAAAAATTCTTTCAATTTTCGATTAACGGTAAAAAAATGGTGGTAAAAAATATAATTTTGAACCGCGTATTAATTTCTTTATTTTCCTGAAATAATAAATGGTTTGAGATCTACATCGAAGTGAAGATATGAAAAGAAAAAAAAGAAGAAAAAAAGTGAATAAATATGAATGTGGTAGTTATAGTTTGATGTGAAATAAAATATTAAACAAACAAAAATAAAGAGCCCACCAGCCACTTCTTCGAACGTGTCCTACCAACTCTCTTCTAGAAGCAATTAGGCTCACCTTCCACCTCCAACCTTCTCTCTCTCTTCTCTCTCCTTTCTCCATAAAACCCTCACAACAACTTCAGAAGCAAGAGCAGCAGAAGAAGAAGAGAAAGAAACTGAGAAACCATGGGAAGATCTCCTTGCTGCGAGAAAGAACACATGAACAAAGGTGCTTGGACTAAAGAAGAAGACGAGAGACTCGTCTCTTACATCAAATCTCACGGCGAAGGCTGCTGGCGATCTCTCCCTAGAGCCGCTGGTCTCCTCCGTTGCGGCAAGAGCTGCCGTCTCCGGTGGATTAACTATCTCCGGCCTGATCTCAAGAGAGGAAACTTCACCCACGACGAAGATGAACTGATCATCAAGCTTCATAGCCTTCTTGGCAACAAGTGAGTCCCTTTTTCACAATTTCATTTACAGAGTCACTCTTCTATGCTCTGTTTTCCCGAAGCTTATGCTCTGTTTTTTTTTTTGCTTCTTCCTCTCAGGTGGTCTTTAATTGCGGCGAGGTTGCCTGGAAGAACAGACAACGAGATCAAGAATTACTGGAACACGCATATAAAGAGGAAGCTTTTGAGCAAAGGGATTGATCCCAACACTCACAGATCGATCAACGCAGCGAAAAGTCCTGACTCGAAGAAAACAGAGGACCAAGTTGTGAAAGATGTTTCTTTTGGGTCTCGGTTTGAGAAAACAGAGAAGTTTGAGGAGCAGAAGCAGATTAAAAACGAGAAGGGGAATAATGGGTTAGTCTGCAAAGAAGAGATGGTTGAGTATTATCCTGTTCTTGTTGTTGAAGAGGAAATGTTTCCAGATTTGAATCTCGAGCTGAGGATCAGTCCACCATGGCAAAACAAGAATCATGATGATCAGAGAAGAGAGAGATCTCCCTACACTGCGTCCCGTTTTTATATGGAGAACGGCATGGAGTGTAGTAGTGAAACTGCAAAATGTCAAACAGAGGATAGCAGTAGCATTAGCTATTCTTCAGTTGACATTAGTAGTAGTAACAGCATTGGTTATGACTTCTTGGGTTTGAAAACGAAGATTTTGGATTTTCGGAGCTTTGAAATGAATTAAACAAAAAAAAATTATATGTATAGGAAAATGATAAATTTGTAGGTGTTATAACGCTAGACTCTTAATTTTTTGCTTTTACTTCATCTTTATTGTGATTTTCCAATCTTTGTACATAAAGATAAAATTTGTCATTTGATAATGCAGTCATATAAATCGAGTTTAAGTCCAATGATTTTGATTTTATTTTTATTTTTATAGAATTTGTTGATTTTCTTTCAAAAGTATACTCTGCTTAGTACAGAAAGTATGAACCATTGATATTAAACGATAGAAGATATAAAAATATACAAAGCTATCTGAATATGCGAGATTTTAGAGTATTACTTCATCCAATAAGGTTTGATGAAAACTTCTCACTGCTTCAAGGTCTAAAGGTTTGAAACCGCTTCATCCAGGCAAAGGGAAAATTCCGCCAAAGGCTACATGACCAAAAATATATATATATTTTTGTTTTGAAATGACCAAAAATAAACTTCTCACTGCCATAACTCATCCAGTTGCTATAAAAGCAAACGTGAATCACTGTCTTGAACTATCTCTTGCTATACAGCTTCTCACATTCTTTTTCGTATGTTAACACTTGTTCAGAATCTGTTGTGGCTTTTCCTGAATCGTTTGCTGGAAATGGTGACGTTGTTCGCTTAGAAGTTAGAACCTCCGGTATTTCACCTGCCTCTCATTTAGCTCTGAAATATCTTCATCTCGTTACTCTGAAAAATCGAGTTTAAGTCCAATTATTGGCGATAAACCACACTGTTCGAGACGTGGAGCACATTATCACTACAGCCAAGTTCCAGAACAAAGAGTTGTACCTGAATTGACTCTGCAGCACTATGAATACTAGAAACGTCCTTTCCATCAATAGACTGAGGCAAACTAATCTTCCTTCCATTATGGGTAAGCTTCAAGTGTTCATGTAGTCCGTTCGTCTTTTCTTGTGAAGCTACTTCTTCTCTGTTGCGATGCTGAGACGGCTGATATATCAAATGAGAATGATGCATCTGGATAATTTCTTGGAGCACAGCAACGCAAACTTGTTTGTCTTCAACACCCAAATCTGTAGCTAGAATTCAGAACATTACTACAGTCTTCACACTTGTCATTTTCCACCCCTTGTAATGCTATACGTTCCGATCCACTAAATCAGTTTGACAAACCCCACGGTGTCCTATGTGGGGTTTGTCAAACTGGTTGCACCGTGGCAAACTTAATGATGGTTTTCTTGATCTAAACGGTGATCTCAAGATTGAAGCTCACGTTGAGGTTCTCCACAAATCTGGAGTCTAAGTCTTCTACAATTTTTTGGTTCTCTCTAGCTATTCTTATCATCATTGACTATGTGGTTACTTAATTTTGGAATATTGAATCTCTAAGTTTGTTTGATTCTCGATTTTACAATTACTTAATGAGAGCTCATCGTGTTCCCTCTCTTTGATATAAACGAAGCCACTTTATTCTATTCACACCTCTGACCTCTCTGTCTATTTGGATTAAATGGACCCAATTGGTAGAAAATGGGAAAAAACTCCTTGACTTGTATATTATAACAAGACTTGACTTATTTCCAAACTTTGTACACGATTGTGGCACTTATATTATAACTCCGTAATCTTGTACAGGATTGTGAAGTATTACTAGAATTAGAATAGAATTATAACTTATAATACGGATTACTAGAATTTAATCCCCACATTCTCACATATTTCCAAACTTTGTACAGGATTGTGAAGTATGTAATTCTAATATCGATTTTAGATGATATAATAATTGTAAGGAGAATTGTTTACTACTAACCTGAAACTCTTTGACATACAATTGGCAAATCACAAACTAGAAACTCAAGCATGAGTATGAGTCCAATAATAATAAAGTCAAAAGATTTGAATTACTAAAGACTGAACAATAACTCTTGCTAAATCGCTACAACACTATTACCTCATGTTCAGTTTCATTGCAAAACGTTAGGCTGCTTCTGTGACTTTAACGAGCCTTCCACGAACCCACTTCTTGGTTACATGCCCTGATTCCAAAGACGCAGCGTTTTCTTCAATCCCGTAGTAAACTTTAGAACCATTCGGAAGAGGTTGATGATTCTCGCTAAGTTTGATAGCTCCAATATTAGACTCTGGTGAACCATCCCGAGTTTGATATCAACTTCTATATCTCCCTGCGATGTGTTCCGTTGCTTATTAGAAACAGACTGAGTTGTAGTATAGATCTCAAGGAATGTGTGTGTTCCGTTAATCTCCCCAGCTTGTTCTTGATCGTTTGTATAGTCTTCAGTCTCGGAGTCACTGTTTACCTCCAGAAGACTATTGTTAGGCTCATCTTCATCTGAATCCATCTGTCTCATCTCTACTCTACAGATTCAATCAGTTGTGTTGCTTCTGCTATGAGCTTTTCTTTGTAGGGTTTCTTCTTTCTAGGCTCTGCATTGCCACTTGGTCTTCAGTGTTCCACGACGCCTCTCTACACCATCAGCAGGTACGCCGTGATATTTTGCCAAGACAGAGCATTCCCTTTCACGGTAAGACTAACGAGAGAGAAACCAAAACCCAAGTTAAAACGTGGCCAAGAAGAAAACATCAAAGTAGGTTGGTTTTATTAGGCAACTTACTGGATCAGCCCATTTAGCAGCTATTGCTTCTGCGATTTTGGCGCTCTTCTGTTACTTTTAGCTCCTCTCGCTGCCTTCCTCTGCTCTACACTTTCCAGCCATTCCTGTTGATTCAAGATGTTGTAAGAGTTCCATTGAAGCTCTTCCTCGCCTGTATATCCCTTCTTTACCAGCTTCTGCTAACAAGTTTTGCCATATCACTTTTAATATAACAACAGATGTTTTGAGATTTTTATACTATTTTTTTTTTGTTATTATCAATGGCATATAATTCATATGTACACTTTGTAGATAGAAAAAAAAACTACATATATAACTTACACAATTCTATATACTTGATCTGAAAATTCTTATGAGAATGTAGCTTTTAGTGATAATCACTAAATTTTAGTATTCGTTTGTAGGTGACAAATAATTAATCAATCTTATCTAACCTTATCCTAGAGACTCGATGATAATCGTCGTGAATAAAGGAAATTAAACATTATGATGAAAAGGAAAAAGAAAAGAAACACATTAGGACTTAGGATGCACGCTACATCAATGAAAAACTATATATATACCTTCTTCCTAATTAAGCAGCTGTCTGGCGTGTTTTTGCCGATCTCCACTTTCTCTCTTTTAACCCAGAATCGTTCTTCTCATCTTTGCCATGGAAAACAAATCAACCACCAAAGCTGAAGAAGCCCCTGCTGCGATTCAGGCCACGGCGCATGATCTAGAGGAAGTTAACAGAGAGCCAAAAGACGTGGCTGACAAGGAACAATCTGATACGAAGGAGATAATAGATGGCTTGGCTGCTCGTCTTCAGCGGATCGAAGAAAGGATGGATTTACTGATCTCATTGTTTACTTCAAATAATGAAACTTCTGTTCAAACAGCCGAGGCAGAGAACATGTCTGTGGATGGATCATCTTCTGACGAGGAGAGTGTTGACCGTTTTGGTCGTGGACCTCGTGGTCGTGGTCAGGAGAGTGATGCTCGTTTTGGTCGTGTTTTCAATGGTCGTGGTCGTGGTCTTTTTGTTGGTGGTCGCTTTGCCGGTGGTCGTTGTGGCGGTCAAGGCTCATGTATGTTATGTTGAGGTTTTGGTGGCGGACAAAGAGACCTAATTTGCTACTATGCTAAGACGACTATCTTCAAGTACGATTAGGAGTTGAAAGCTTTTTATTAGTTTTGTTTACTCTTATACTATGTGATTTTTAGCAATTATTGATGGATGATCATATGATAATCTACCTTGTATGTCCAATGGTCTACTTTCAAAGTGCCCTAATAATAGAAAAGTGATCTCAAAATTAATTTACATACTCCAGCATTTTATTTCAACTTCGTTCTAAAGAATATATGAAGTGACCTCAAGAAATCACAAGCACAAGTATCAGTTCCATTGATAATAGCATAGCTTCAAAAATATCTTTAAGTAACAATGTAATGTATGAGATAGTGCAGACGAGTGACGACACATGCAATGTGCTAACTATCCACTCTGTTTAGCACCCGAAGTTTTAGAGTTCTCACATTTTTCTTTTTGATTATATACTCCTAAACCAGAAATATAATAATCAAATAGGGAACGAGAGTTTGTTCTTTCATGGTTACTTTTTTCACACGAATCTTAGATGGATTTTGTTTTAGGAATGGAGGAGGACGATTTTGGTGGAGATATTGGTAGAAACAAAAAAAAATAGGCGGAAAAAGTTATCAAATGTTGTCAAACAAAACCAGAAACGGCATGCTCAAGAATCAAGATCCACCAAATCCACAAATAGAAGAACACATCGAAGAACCAAAAAAGGTTAAAACACTTATTTTTTTTATTAATATCTGAGTTATCTAAGCTTGTAACCACATAAAGTTTTTTGTTCAACAATTGAACCAGGTTATTAGTACAGTTGCAAATATCTTTTTGCACAGGAATATGATGATAAGAGTAGATTGATATTTGATTTGACTAAACCACATATAAACTTGATTGGGAGAATCCTAGAGCAAAACACAAGGTAAAATGTTTCTACTAATATCTTAAAATACAGAGTGATCTATTTACACAGCTGATTGCTTATAGTCTTATAGATATCAAAACCATGGTTCAATTGTTTGGGTCGATAATTTCTGGTTCGGTTTTGGTTTGAACAGCCTAAATTTTATCTAACCTGATTTCGAAAATAAAAACTTGTTTTTTTGGTTTTAGTCTATGATTCGAATCTAACTTTATCCTTGAGACTCAGTCATAATCCTCGTAAATTAGCTAATTTAGGTTTTTGCGGATCTCCTCCACTTTCTGTTTTCTAACCTAGAGTCGTTCTCCTCATCTTTTTCCAATGGAAAACAAATCAACCATCTCAGCTGAAGCAGCTCCTGCTGTGATTCAGGCCACGACGCATGATCCAGAGGAAGTTAATAGAGAGCCGAGAAACGTGGCTGACAAGGAACCATCTGACACGAAGGAGATAATAGATGGCTTGGCTGCTCGTCTTCAGCGGATCGAAGACAAGATGGATTTACTCATCTCTTTGTTTAGTTCAAACGATGAAACTGCTGCGGCTGTTCAAACTGGGTCAGTAAAAGCCGAGGAAGAGAACATGTCTCTGGATGGATCATCTTTTGGTGAGGAGAGTGATGAGCGTTTTGGTCGTTTTCTCAATGTCCGTCGACCTCGTGGCCGTGGACCTCGTGGTCTGGTCGGGAAAGTGATGCTCGTTCTGGTCGTGGAACTCGTGGTCGTGGTCAGGAGAGTGTTGCTCGTTTACATCGTGTTTTAGAACGTCGTGGTCACGGGAGTGATGGTTTTATCGATGGTCTTGGTCGTGTTCAGGAGAGTGATGACCGTTTTGATCGTTTTTCCTATGGTCTTAGTCGTGGTCAGGATAGTGATGACACCTTTGGTCGTTTTTTCGATGGTCGTGGTCGTGGTCTTTTTGTTGGTGGTCGCTTTGCTGGTGGTCGTTGTGGCGGTCAAGGCTTCTGTAGCCATTGTTGAGGTTTTGGTGGCGGAGAAAGAGACCTATCTTCAACGATTAGGAAGTGTAAAGCTTTTTTATTAGTTTTGTTTACTCTATGCTTTTCCTCTGTTCAATTCATGTGATTTTTAGCAATTAGTTGATGAATGATCATAGTAATATGATCATCTACCTTGTATGTCGAATGGTCTAGTTTCAAAGTGCTCTCTAAGTTCATTTACATAATCAAACATTTTATTATAACTTGGTGTTATAAAGAATACAGAATTGACCTCAAGACATCACAAGCACAAGTATCCATTACTAATACATAGCTTCAAACCGGACTTGTGTCCATGTACATGCAACCAAGTGACCAATTAAACTCACTTCTCACTGGCAAAGCCTTCTGTTTGTCTCTATAGTAACAATGCAATGTAGTCTGAGATAGTGCAGACGACACATGCAATTTGCTAACTATCCACTCTGTTTAGCACTTGAGGTAGATGTTGTCATGAACGATTCACCACAGCCGCATTGACCTTGCGAGTTAGGATTGATGAACACAAACTCTGATCTGCAATTAGACAATATATAAAAGGTTAATACCTGTTTTGAAATATCGACAAGAGCAATATAAACAGAGATTCGGTTTGTAATTCTGACAGTTTTTCAAACCTTAGTTTGTCATCTATAAAGTCCATCTTGGTCCCGATCACATGCATTAATGCCTTCGGTTCCACAAGGATCCTCACACCTTTCTCTTCCACTAGCTCATCAAACTTCCCTTTCTCATCTGATACAACACTCACGGAGAAAAGTCTATAAACAACGGCTCAAGACACATAATCAACAGCGTGTTACATACCAAAAAGAAAGTTTCTTGTTCTGAAACAACAAAGCAAGAAGCAAGCATCCAGAAACTTCAAAGTGCAACTATGTATTCAACTACTGTCCCCTCAGGAAACAAGAAACATCCATTGGAGGCAACGCACGTGTCTTCTTCACTGATGAGTGTAACTATCAAATTTGAGAACACAAACTGTTACGGATCTTACTCAACCTGAATGTTTGATTCTAAACAAGACACTTAAAGACAAGAGACATCCACGTCTTTGTCTTAGCAGCATATGGCTTTCACATCATCGAGCTAAAAACCAGAGGATAAATCTGAGGCGAACATCTAGAGACTTAAGAGTAACCTATGGTCTGATCCATTCACCTGATGTCCCTGAATTTGTCTCATAAGGCAAGAATCATCCGCATGCATAATCCTTTATTCTAAAATTCGATAGCACTTGATAAATACCAATGCATTCTTCATCAATAAGCTAAAAACCAGATTCATAGATAAACATTCCCAAGTCTCAATTTTTTTTACCAAGTCTTTATCTTTATGACTATATCTCCTCGTGCTATTGCTATCCATAGAGATGAATAGGGACATAACACAGTAAGGTTATGTTTCATCAAGCACAAGATTAAAAAGTTTCTCAAAAATTAAAACTAGATAACACTTAAATACATATCAACGGTTCTTCATAAATGAGCCAAGAACCAGATTTTATCACTATTAAGCAATTCGCAAATCTTGATTTTGACTAACGCTTTATCACAAGAGATGAATAAGAATAAGAACGAAACAAAGCAAGGTTGGGTTCTTTTCCAGCAACAAGATTAAAAATTCACGAATCAAGATTGAAACTTGGTAATACGTTTGCTTCCGACCAAAATCAGGAAAAAGAAAAAAAAACAAGAAAATCAAGAGACTTTGTGTGACGTTACCGGCGTAATTGAGCGTGTATGATAAACCGTTGCAGCCTCTTGCTTTAACCCCCAATCGGAGGAAAGGTTTTTGCCTCTGCTGCAAGAGATGATGAACCCTAGAGGCAGCTTCGTCCGTCAAGGTTAACACTTGTTTCCTCATCGCCGGTACAACCCTCGCGGCCGCAGCCGCCAAAAATCGAGAAGCCTTCATCGAATCGAATCCTCGGAGAAATTATAGATTCACGGGCATGATTTGTTAGACTAATAATCGATCCCAAAGCTAGAAAATGTCTCCTTTCGTTTTTTTTTTTTTTTTTCGTAAGTTAGAAAATGGACAAGTCTCTGGTCTTGGGGGGTTTTTTTCTTCTTCGTAGTGGCATTGGTCGTAGCTCCGGTTTAATTAGGGTGATTTGGGTTTCAATTGTCCGGTTATTTGTACAGGCGAACTTTACCCTTCCCTCAGTAAAAATTCAGATCAATCCTATGAATTTAACATGTGTTAAAAAAGTACCATTGTGTTTTAATGGTTTTTGCAAATGCTCATTACATTATTTTAGTCAAAGGTTAATAATATCATGATGTTTAAAAAAAAAAAAAAAAAAAATCAAAACTATCAGAAAATATCTTTTTAAATATAAATAAAAAATGACAACTGTATTTTAAATATATATACTTTTTAAATATGAGATTTTAGATATTATGGAAAACAATTGTGCAAGAAAATTTGATTATATATATATATATATATATATATATATTTCATAAATTTTAATATATAGTTTTAAGTTTAAAATGAAGATTTGGTACATAACATATTAAACTAATGGTTTAACCTATTTTTATAAATGTGAAATTGCATTCATTTAAACTAAAATAATATTTTTTATATAAAGATAAACTATTGTGAAAACGATATATTGTCAATATTTTTATATAAGATAAACTATTTTAATTTTATTTTTTAAATTATATATATATATATATATATCAATCTTAATGTGAAAATGATATATTGTTAATATGCAAAAATAAATTATGTAATTAAACATAACCATTTGGCCAACCATTTTTTTTTTGTAAATTTTGTATTTGTCAAGCTTTTGTGTTTTTCTTACCTGAGAAAAACATCTTTTTCTTTTGCAGAAACTTGAATTCATTGACTTGTAAGAAAAGAAAAAACGGTTCGATGAAGGTTAACTTTCTTCATCAACATTTTTTCCTATTCTTAAAAATCATATTGTTTGGAGATATAGTGTAGATTAGCTTTATATTCCTCTTAATCTTAACAGTAGTACTAAATATATTCTTTTCTCTATGTTTTGTTATCATGGTATTATCATATAATATAAGAAGTAAGAACTATGAAAGAGTTCCATATATATATTATCATGAAGGAGTATTATGTGTTATGTTTTCTTATAGTCTAATTCAAGGATATTTAATTCTTGGTAATTACTATAATTTTGTTAAGTTTTACATAATCAAACAATATGGTGCATAATCTATACTGTATTTATATAATTTATTTCATGTTCATTTTATTTTTGGATAAATTTTCCATTTCAGTTAATATATTCTGCTAATGACTTCAATATAAATTTTGACTACAAAATATATAATTTTCAACATTAAAAACTAACAAAAATATTTTAAAATATGTAACAAGAGTCCAATAGTCAATATTTATTTAAAATTATACTAAGAAGGTTTAATTATTTCTTAATTCACATGCAGAATGTCAAAATAACACTACTCGAAATAGTTAATTTTACGTTGAACAGAAGTATTTATTTTGACTCGTTTAATTTGTTTTACAAATTATTACCAATTGTCTAAATTTCTGTTATAGTTATTTTTCTAATTATTTTATTTTACATTTTCCTTAATTGTTTTTAAAATTATGAATTTATATTTGAATATAAACTCTTATTCGATAAAAAAGATTAAAATTAAAAGTAAAATATTAATATTGATTTCAATTTTCAAACGCACATTGTATGTAAAATAAATAAATTCTTAGTACCTCATGCAACATCAAATATATATATATATATATATTAACAATTTTGTTGAATGGAGTAAGTAACAGTTCAATATGATATACATACAAAAAAATATTCGATATCTTTTGAATTTGTATATATTTTGGTGCTTCAAATTGAACGTTACTAACAGTTTCTATAACAATGTAAAGCTGGATCTATCTATCCAGTCAAGCTACTGAAATATGGATTCCTGCAGCTGCAGAATATATATATAATAGAAAGAGAAAGCACAAGATATATGAATTTCCAAAAAGTACTTACACTCATAAACAATATCTAGGAGACGGAGAATCAATATCGATAAACCCCTACAACTTATGCTGGCCAAGGATAGCCTAATGGACGGAGCACAATAATCTCCTGTTGTTCTTCTTTCACGTCATACTTGGGACATGATTCTAATTATAATGGCGTCAACTGATCAATTCAAATCAAACCAGACATGGCAAGTATAGAGTTAAAGAAGAAAGAGGGCGGGGCCAAGTTCTGTATCAGAAAATGATACCATATGATCATGATGTTGATCAGTAGGAAACTGAAGAAACTTGCTTCTTAAGTGATAAATACCATACCATTTATCCTTCTTTGAATGAATGTAAAGGTTTTTTTTTCTTCTTATTGGACACTGTTCGTTTGGTGACACGACGAGATTTCTAAATGCAGTGTCCAAGTGCAGTAATCAGACGCAGTAGTTAATTAGATGATGTTCCTTTGCGATTCGGTTTATGCATTCATAAATTCTATCCGGATGCAGTTACATTAGTTTTGTATTTCTCTATTTATATCTAGACGTGTTTTTATGTCAAATGACCAAAAGCTTGTTTATTTTTCTTGGTCTAAACATGTATTTAATGATATCCAAAAGTAAAGTTAAATCATCCAAACTTATATTTATCTTCAAATAAAGCAAATATAAACAAAAATAAATATCAAAATCATTTTATAGAATGAGATTATGCGATTTGACGGAAAAACAAGATATTGCGATTTTAGCGGGAAAACAAGATTTTGAAGTTTTGGTTGGAAAACAAATTTTACGATTTTTACAGAAAAATAAGATTTTTTGGTTTTGACGGAAAACGAGATTTTCGGTTTTTATGGAAAACAAGATTTTGCGGTTTTAATGAAAAACAAGATTTTTTTGGTTTTGACGGAAAAACGAGAATTCGAGATAACATCTTTATAGCTAATATTAAGTCTACTGAAATTATAAATGAACCAACTAAAAGAATATTAAAAATAGTTAAAAATAATTAAATGATTGGAATTATATAAAGAATAAATGATCACTAAATGACTAAAGTTATGCAACTAATAATAAAAATAAATTAATGATATCATAAACTCAAAAATAGAAAACAAATAAAATTTTTAAAAATGCAAAAACTAAAGATAACAAAAAAAAAATGCATAGTAATTTAAATGAAAGAAAAAGACTTGAATTTGTTGCATAAATTAAATGCATGTTGCACAAGCAATGAGTATTACCAAAATTTGCATGGAAATTGAAGGGATCACATTTTATACAAACTAAAGTGTATTTTGCTATTTTGGTATGCTAAGTGAAGATATTGATATGACCCTTTTCTAATACTTTTTTTTATTGATATGTAAAGGCTTTCCTTCTTTTCTTATTGGTTGTTTTTGAAATATACTTTCTTTACCAATTTTTGTATTGAATACTAGTCTAATAATTCTAATTTCTTCTAATAATTTAAATGAAAGCAAAAAACTTAAATTTTGTAGCATAAAAGGCAAGCTTGTACACAGTTTTCTCCATGTTCACTACTTCTCATCGTCTAAGAGCATGATTATAAGGTTTCTCACTCTCTCCTCTCCCAATCCTCTCTTAAGGGTACAACCAAAGCGAGATGTGTGTTTTCTTATTATTTTTATATTTTTGGTCTAAAATTGTTTTCCTAATTTCAAAGCTAGACATTTCTGTTCTTTATTTTTTCAAGCGGATTGTTAATTTTGTTTAATGATTTTCCTTTGTTGTTCACAGGTTTTCAAGCATCACAGCAGGTATTTTCCATCTTTCCCTCTTTCTCTCTTAGCAAGTAACTTAGGGTTTGAGATATATGAGATTTTAATCACAATATGTGTTGGTTTTTTTTCATGTGAATAGTTGATTCTCTTGAGAGGTTTTGGAAATTGGTGTTTTCATGACCCATGGCGGTTGAAAGTGAAACTGTTATAGTGATGTTGTGGAACTAGTCTGCTTTAGTGGTTTGGTAAAAATGTTTCTCAAAATTTTGGGATACTTACACACTTGTTTCAAAAAAATTGTAGCGCAGGAGACTAATTGAAAATTTAAGCCATGTGCGCGTGGTCCTATGATGAGAGCAATATGGTCGAATACTAAACTTTTAATGGAATTGATTTCAAAGTATACAACCAATAAGTTTTTGAAAGAATGATATGCATTCAGACATTATTGGTAATGATTTGTTTATGAAATTAAAGATTCTCCGAGAATCAATACCAATGAAACTGTATTGAAATGTTTTAACAAAAATGCACAATTTTTGAATTTGTTTAGGACATTCCAAAACGTTGCACCAGCACTGCCTAAATACGAGGAACTATCTGCACACTCAGTTTAAAATCAAGGTCGTTCGAGCGGTACATATTCCGTCCCATCGCCGGACACGACATACTTAAGAGTCAGACTCACAACGATGATATTTACCAACATATCGAATATGATTTGTATGTGTATTGGGAAATGAACACCCAAGAGGAACTGAGTTGACGCATTCAATACGATCTTAGAGATTATGATAACAGGAACTGAACACCATATGCTAACAAGATGGCTGCATTCATATGGGAAAAATTTGATGACGAACTATGTTTCAAGCTTGAGAGTGAAGAGGGACGGGGTAAGCTCTACGAGTAGGATGAGAGGAACGACTGGCTTGATGAAAACCAGCCGCAGATTGTTACCGACGCATGTGCTATATGTCTCGAAAATTTATCCGACTAAGTAGCTGCACATATGGGGTTGCCATGTTGCCATGTTTTTGACAAAGAATGTCTCACTAAATGGATCTGGACCAATCACCACTGTCCTATGTGCCTGAGATATCATCTTCCTGTCAATAGAAAACTAGTTCATTTCCTCGTGTTTAGTCTTTTAGTTTCTGCTTTTCAAGTGTGGTTTAGTTTATGCTTTGAGTCTGTTTTATTTCGGTTTCGAGTCTGGTTTTATTTCGGTTTCAAGTCATGTTTAATTTACTCTCAAATCGTAGCTATTATTAACTCGTTCTAGTTTCCATCTAGTCTCAATGAAAGAAAATTTATCGAAAAATCTGAGAGTTTGTTCACAATTTGTAAAATGGCATTAGCAAACGGAAAGCTTACAGCAATAATATTTAGGAAAGACAGTGAAACCTAAAAGTTGCAATTTTCTAATGGATTTATTTTTGATTGATAAACTTGTGTGGCAGTAACAGCCACAAAAG
>OVBB01000332.1:0-27755 GCA_900406415.1 Isatis lusitanica
ACTTTAGTGTGTGTAAAAAGTACCTATTTTAATTTGTCATTTAAAAAAAAACATTTATGACCATATTTATCTAAAGTATATTATCTAACTAAAATAACTATTAATGGTAATAGTATGTTAAAAAAACTGAAATATAAATATATAGATAATACTTCAAAAAAGGAAAATTTATAAATGATTTTCTTTTGTTAATTAGAAAATTTGAAAAGAGTTTATACAAAAATTGAAAGTAAAATAAAAATATATACTAATAGTAAGCAAATGTAATAATTATGATTCATTAAAGTATCTGTGTAATTGACATAAGTAAAAATTTACATTAGTTTGACACATAGAAAAATGATTTCTCAAATAATATTATTATAATACATTTGATATGAACATGTATTTTTGATTAATAAAATCACAAGCTTGATTATAATATAATGGAGATCTTTATCGAAATAAATATAGCAAAAAGTTATAAACAATAAACCTGGGCGTAGCCCGGGATATCCCCTAGTATTAATTAAAAGGTATTAACAAGGAAGAGTCAAGGGTGGCATCTCTTATCTCCTTTCTTTTTTCTCTGCGAAACCTCAGAATCTTTGTGAGAAAACAAAAGGAAGACAATCTTCAAGATCTCTTCTCTTTTCAAGGTATGTCCTGTTTCTTCTATTCACTTTCTTGATTTTTATCTATGATGATGGATTCTGAAAGACACTTTATTCAAATTGTTTCAATCAGTTGTGTTATATATATGGGTGTTCGTAAGAAATGAAATTTAAGACAACACATTGTATAGTTTACAAATGAATTTTTCCTGCTTATTTCATAGACAATAATATAAAAAAGCTTTTGTTGTGATATATATTTCATTTTTGTAAAAGTACTCCTTATCTGGTTTGAAGTAATTCTATATATAGTAGTAATTCATATGGTCAAACTAAAATTGTGCACATTATCATATCTCATCATGACGATTGTTTGTGTTAGAAGATCATAGTGTTTTTTCTTCTGATGATAATGTCACACGTATATGAATAACATTTCATATTCAATGTTTCTTTTAGTCTTTTTGGTGTCATTTGTTTCATACGATTAGGTTGAACCACTGTCTTGATTTTATGATCCAAAGCAAAGCAAATTGACCGTTAATTACTGTATCCTCTTGCCATTTCTGTATTGACTTATGATGATATGATTCATAAAAATGTTCAACTTTTGATTAATAAACATTTAAAATTTACTGAATATTTCTAAAATAAAACAGGAACGGGTTGTTGGAAGCATAGTAATTGTTTCGAAACAAGTATATTTTTTAGGGTAAATGTCACTATGTTTATATTATAAAGATTTTAATGTTTTTTTTTTTCAACAGCTATAACTAAAGTTTTTTAGTCAAAGTCTAAAATAAAGAAATTCCATATAAATAATAAAAGTTGTTCATGTGATATTGCCTAACGTGCACTCCACAATGGCACAATGTGATCTCCACATACAATTATTAGCATCTTGACGTTTCAATAAATAATGTTTATCCGGATAGCATATTTTCACATACACAACTTTCTGTAAGAAATTATTACATTCATATATAATGTGTCAATCTTTTAGGTAATGGTTTGACTAATGCGAGTACTGATAGACGGAATGTATTTTGAATGTGTAAAGTTAATTTCTGATCTATATCCAATAATCCGAAATTCGAATATACATATATAGGGATTAAATACATGTTTTGATGTTTTATTTAAACTAATTTCAAAAAGCCTTTTCTTAACTAATACTCCATCTATTTCACAAAAACTGTTATTTTATGAGTGTGCATACAGATTAAGAAAATATTTAATTTGTTAGTTCTTCAAAACAAAAACATCATTAAGTATCTATATAACCATATTTCAACAAATCACAAAACAAACTACAGAATATAAATAATTATAAAACATAAAAGATCATTAAATTTTGCATCGGAAATCGAAAACGACACTCTTTATGAAACAAAAATAAACCTCTAAAACGACATTATTTATGAAATGAGAGAGTACTTGTTTCAGTGATATATTTTAGGGTACTATTCCTAAGAAAATACTATTTTTATTTAATATATAGACTTATATCTGGCTTTTGTTTTTACTCTGATAATGTGTACCTAACCTATAGCTCTACGGCCTTTTCTTAGAAATTTTGCATTATCATTATCAGTTTATAATACTAACCATCGGTGGCCACTTGGTAAACTTAGTTAAATGTGTAAATGGTTGGAAAAGAAAAAAAAAAAACTGAAAGGAATGGTATAGAAAAAAAATACATGGACTTGGAATTGACCATTTTTCCTCTAAAATGTTTTTCGTAATTTCTCCCTTATTTAGTGGAGAGTTTTCAGGAAAATTAAACTTTTTTTGTCTATTATATAAGTCCCATAATATTTAATTGAACCCATATAAATATTTAATTCCATTTACACCCTAAGATTATAACACTAGGATTCGTGGCCATATGGTAACCTTCAGTAAGTTTTCAGTTAAATATTTGATCATTTGAAAATTTGAGTAATTAACATAACAAACGGAAATTTAGTAGATACGAATAGCCCATTTAATAATAAATTAAGTGGTAGTTCGAAAGTTCGAGTACAGAAAATAACGTGTAAACAAGCGAATATCATATAATCATTTGAAAAAATCATTGTAAACCATTAGCAATCTGTGATCAGATATATAACTGGTTAGAAGAGGTAAAATGTAGTGTACTTCGATATCATTAGACCATTTCGTTTTTATGATTAGTAACCACTTAATAGCAAACTTTTCATAAGATTTTATTACCTATCAAATCTATTACATAGCTTTGAATTCGGTTTATTTTATTTTATTTTAAAGAGAAAAAGGTCTAAATCGGTAAATTGTATCTTGTTGAAAAAAGAAAACACAAAAGATCATTTGGAAATTTCGGTCAATTTCTGGTAACTCAAAATTCAATGGATACTCGAAAACACTTGTGTAATCATTTGGACTCTCGCCGGAAACAAACCGTGTTTTGCTTTTCTGCCTCTTAGCTGTATGTAACTCATCATCACCTGTAAACTTAGTCTTTAACTTGCGCTTGTTATCTTACTCGTGCGCACGTAATTTTATTTTATTTATATATTATAGAATATAACTAATTAATTATTTTACTTCAATATGATAACTACTCCCTTATAAATATATTTCTAACTTAGACACATATAACAAATCAGTCAAATGTAATTTTTTTCTTTTATCAGTCAAATATAATAATAACTATTATATATTTATATAAAATATATATATTCATCTCTATTTTCTTTACATGACATGCATTTCAGATAACCACAACATAAATGTTTGTCTAATAGTAAGTAAAAAAAAAAAAATCAAATAACGAATCAATTTCTAATATTTTAGTTGTTGAAATATTCATCTTAAAATTAAAAAACTAAAAATTTGGTTATTTTCAATGTATTTTTTAATTACGATTAATTATTGTTAATACATAAAAAGTAAAATATTCAATTTTCATAAATTTGAAAGATTCGATCTAAAATTTTCAATACAAAAATGCATTCTAACGATTTTATAGTTAAATGTTCCTTTTAAAAAATTCAATTTTTCCATTGCCGTTTTAATTACAGTTAGTTATTGTTAGTACATTAGAAATACAAAAATTTATGTTGTTTCAAAAAATTGAAACATTCGATCTTAAAAAGTTAGAGAACACTCTCCTGATTGGTTAGTATAAAAAAATGTTTATTTTTATACTTAGCTATTGGACAGATTCATCACTAATAAAGTAATAATCACGTCTTGATTTACTTAGCTAATCTTAATAGAAACAAATATTGAACACTTTAGAAATTAAAAATTTTAAAAGTAGATTTTCCTGTGGGCCCTGCATGGTGCAACGCGTGCGATCAATTTTCTCTCTTACGCGGTTTCAGCCGCTTAGATATTTGCAATTACATTTACATTGAAACGCTTCTCTGTATTAAACTCAGTCTCTCGTGCGTTTTCTTCATCTTCATCTTCTTCTTCTTCTTCAGTTGTTTCGCAAGTTTTCTCCATTTACTTCCTCTAATGGCTGAACGAGTCTATCCCGCCGATTCACCACCAGAGAGCGGTCAATTCTCCGGCAATTTCAGCTCCGGCGAGTTTCCGAGAAAGCCAGCTCCACCACCAGCGACGTACGTGATCCAAGTCCCCAAGGATCAGATCTACCGAGTTCCGCCGCCGGAAAACGCACACCGCCTTCAACACCTCTCTCGCAAGAAAGTCAATCGGAGTCGCTGCAGGTGCTGTTTCTGCTCCTTCCTCGCCGCGATCTTCATCCTCATCGTCCTCGCCGGGATCTCCTTAGCGGTTCTCTACCTCGTCTTCCGTCCCGAAGCTCCCAAATACTCCGTCGAGGGATTCTCAGTCTCCGGCATCAACCTAACGTCTCCGTCTCCGATTTCCCCGAAATTCAACGTCACCGTTAGGTCACGTAACGGTAACGGAAAAATCGGGATCTATTACGAGAAAGGAAGCTCGGTGGATGTTTTCTACAGAGACGTCGATCTCTGTAACGGCGCCTTGCCGGCGTTTTATCAGCCGGCGAATAATGTAACGGTGGTTAAGACGGCGTTAACGGGGTCGAGAATACAGTTAACGAACGGTATGAGGAAGGAGATGCGTAGTGAGATGAGTAAGAAAACGATGCCGTTTAAGCTGAAGATTAGAGCGCCTGTGAAGATCAAGGTTGGTTCCGTTAAGACGTGGACGATAACTGTTAAAGTTAACTGCGATGTTACCGTGGATAAATTGACGGCGCCGTCGAGGATTGTGTCGAGAAAGTGCACTCATGACGTGGACCTTTGGTAATAAACTGAAGTTTCAATTCTTTTTTGTATTAAAAGAAATTGCAAGTGACAGAAGGAAAAAGAAAAAAAAAAAAAAAAAAAGAGTACAGAGGCTGTTTTTGGATTCTAGGATTTTACTGAATTCTTTTTTTTTTTTGTCTTTTATGTTTTTGGTTATTGATTTGGGTTTTATTTTTGGATTATTTTTTATGATAAAATCATAACATTGTGAATTTGTGATTGGACGGCAAGTATTTTTCAAATGAGAAAAGTTCCAATTTGAAGTTATTTAATGTATGTACGTTGAAAACTTCTTTTTTCTTGTACGGGTCAAGTTTCAGAGTGTAGAGATATGTTTAGAGTGAGAAGGAAACTGGTGCTTAACTATGTTGTGGAAAGAGTCAACATAATTTATATAATTGGCAATTTGGTATATTTTGATGCTATTCTCAAACTAGCTAGTTGAGGAAGATGTGAACTCCTGTATTGAGCTACCAACCATAAGTTTGGAAACTTCCAATTTGGGAAAGGTTGAAGAAATCCATCAACAAACAAATATGCTAAATTTAAGGAAGTGAACTGATTATGAAGTTTCACCACGAAAGAGAAAACTTAAGGTTGTTTTGCTATATAATTATCGCTGATGATCCTTTAATCATCTTAATTATCACAAAAAAAAACAGCTCCTTATATTAATTATGGTTTTTGTTTTGAAAATGAGGATGCTCAAATATAAATGAGAAGGTCATTATAACAATTGAAGTTTCAAAATGATTCACTGTACCAACTGTCCTTTTTTAAAAGTTTTTTATCGTATATATCTAATACTGCGTTAGATAAACGAACAGGGTCTATACCACTAAGTTCTTGAAAGTAATAGTCAACAACAACAAAATAAACCCTAAAGTTTGTGTGATGATTATATATAATCTATGAACCATAAATGTTGTGTTATTCTTCTAAACCAAGCTACCCAAAAGAAGCTTGTAACCATGAGAGCTTTTAGTTTCCTCCATAGATCTCTAGAGTTTGCCAATGACAACAAGAACTCCATGTTGTTACATTGTAGGTTTAAGAGGGAAGCAACATGAACAATGCATGAGAGATGGATGCCAAACTGCTGAAGAAGCATTGCCACAAAGAGCTTTCTTTGGTTCATGCCAAGTTGATATATAGTCGAGGCAAGAACCACTGAGAGACTTTCTTTAGTTGCATCTGCCACGCCATCAGCAAACTTCTCGGGTTTCAACTTTTCATATTGTTTGTTTCGCCATGGATTTGGGTTGTGGTGCACCACCATTGTACTAATTGTTGTAGCTATTGTGATTAGTATGTTTGTGTTGTGGGAGTGCTTATCCACCAATAAGGATACAACCTCAGAACTTTCTTGAGGAGTGAGGACCATTGTTATATCCAACTGGTTAGAATTATGACTCGTGTTGAAAGTTTGAAGATCTCTAGTCCATCATTATATAGATATTGTTACCGAAAACCGTTGGGGCCAACATTTCCATGAACAACAAGAAGTTCGGGGGATATTATTGTCTCCCATTTTTTCGGCATCTTCTTGCAAGTTGCAACCCAAGAGAATAATCGGGAACATGTTCAACCAAAATCCATTTTTCTTTAGTTAAACTCAGATCCTAGTATTAACTAGTTTGGATGGTGTCAACATCTTAATGAACAATAAACTTAGGTCTTACTCAGTGTTGTGCCTACACTTTAGAGACCTAAGGCCCAAAAAAAACTACATTTTCATGAATTGTTTCTTACAAAACTTGTTAATGTATTAAAAAAGTTTATAAAAAGAAATAAGAAATAAGAAAGAACCCAAAGTACTAAAATGTACAGAAAAAACAATATGAACAACAAACTCTATATATATATATATATATATATATATATATGTATACAATTACTTATATTCCATAAACTACTATAGTGTTTTGTATAAAAGGGGCCCTAAAATTTTGATTAAAAATGGTGAGGCTTGAGGCTCTTGCCTTATATTTTATAAGGTTAAGCACGACCCTGATCTTAGTATAAGATGAAACTAGTGCTTGAGGTGCTTTCAAGTTTTTATTTAGATGAGGGAAACTTGAATATATTTTCCAGAAATAGATAGCAAAAAAACTTAGAACTCTAAAAGACGATAGACTATCATTCATTTGGAAAAAATATATTATAATTCAAATCATTTAAAATAACTATCTGTATACACTCCTAAACGTGAAATATATATATATATATATAGGCTTTGACATTCAGGTATTCGTTCGGGTTGTTCGGATTTTTGGATGTAGGTTCATAAAATCCATTCAGGTATTTTGAAGATTTGAATAGGATTCAGTTTGGATATTATAGGGTTCAGATCAATTCGGATTTTTAGTTAAAAAAAGCTCAAAATCATTCAGGATTTGGTTGGGTTCAGATATTTTTATACCCAAATTACCAAATAACACAATAATACTAAAAATATCAATAGCTACCAAAATTAAACATGATTGTGACAACTTCCAATCCAACAACAAATACCAAAATAAAACACTTCAAAAAATAGTATCAAATATTTAAGGATTAGGTTTGTTCGGATATCTGATTTTACCCAATCCGATTTAAAACCAAAATCACAAAATCCATTTGGGTATTTTGTTTTGTCCAAAGCCGATATGGATCGGGTTTAGGTTTCAGATCCAAAATATGCCCATGCCTAGGACTGTACCTGTTTTTTGGTTTGGATTTAGCTTTCAGATCCAGATTATGTCCATGCCTAGGACTATACCGTATTGTTAGATGCACTATCTTTAAAAATTTGGACCTAGAGCACACACTATGCTTCACATAAACCAGAAGTACTATTTTATAGACTAGATTATGTTATAAGAAAACAATAGGACAAGCGAGAGCCATATTAATTTTTATATGCCCACGAAGACCCAAACTATCATCCATATTTATTCTTGGAGCAATCTTTTTTATATATCTCTTTAGTCTTTTGCATTTACAAATGCCAAGCCCAATTTTCCCTCCAAAACTTTGACCTCCCAAAAACTCCATTTTTTCCCCAGAAAAAAAGAACAAAGAAAATATCAGTTACCCTGTGAATAAACCTTCGTCAACTGCTCGTACGTGATCTTGGCTTCTTTGATTCCCTGTTTAAGTTCCTCATACATTTTCACTGATGATTCTGCAAACTGGTTGAGTTGACCAGCAAACCCTTCCAAGCTTGTCCTAAACCGTTCAAAACCCGGACCACAATCCTCCAACGTCTCATCTTGCATCATGTGAGAAGTCGGATCGTTTTTGTTCTCACCATGCCCATGTTTCTTGTTGCGGTTCTTCTCCTGCCGTGGCAAGAACCGGGAGACATCAGAGGCAAGTGCTTTGATGGAGCTCGAGACCTCTTTGGCAGGTAAAGCTTCGAGCTTTTCTAGCCAGATTGCACATGTTGCGTAAATGGGAGGACCATACTTTCTCAGAGATATTTCTGCTCTCCCACGCCTTTTACGCTTGGAGGATGGTTGTGATATGGTGACGCATTTCTCCAGCCACTCGTGTATCGCTTTAATATATGATTTCTGTCCTGTGATCCACTTGGTGAAGCTTGAGGCCAATGCACTGAGTTCGTCTTCAAGGTGAGATGTTACTTGTCTGTGCAACTCCGATTGCATATTGAGTTTAATGTTTGCGCTTCTGTGACACGCTGAGATTAACCGATACTGAACCTTGTGGCATTCCAACATCACTTCCCACATTCGACTTAACCTATTCAGATCCAAGAAATGATGAATATACAGGTTCAGGTCACATTTTGAAGTCAAGTTTGCTGGAAAGTGACTTAAACACATACCCTTCGATGAGTTCCTCAAGTTGAGGCTGGAGCTCTTTGTCACGAAGTTCTTCAATCCGTCTTGATATTGAATCAATCCTATGAATCGCCACTCTGATTCTGGAGTGAAGGTCTTTGACAACGGAACGTGTCTTGTCTATTCTTTGTGAGCCTTTACCTTCTGATTCAAGTTCCCTCAAGATTTTGCACTTCTCGTCATACTCTCTCCGCACAGTCTGACTCCCCTGAAAATCGAAAAAAGAATAGAGAACACATTACGTACAAAATTTGAGTGCAAGTTCTTGATTCGTTAAATCTGTATAAGTAACCATAAGTAACCATAAGTAAGTACCTTCACTTCATCATAGAGCTTCCGCTCCCATGCATACAATCTGTCTAGAGTTGAGGCGTGGCTTCCAGCAATCATGCAAATGTTTTCAAAGAGACTGCTATTAAGCTCTTCCACATGATCACCATTCATTCCTTCGAGAGGATTCAGAGAAGATGAGGATCGGGAAGACTCAGTCCTATGCCAAGTCAAATACTTCATCGTGTTCTGAGCAGGCTCTGCACAAACAGCTCAAACTGTAACCACTCCATAAAATGAAAAAATAGATAAACCCAAAATGTAAATAAGTAGATATGATTACCTTCTGGTACATCTATGGGGTCTTCCCCACAAGAGAGACATGTTTTGAACAGTGATGATGCACCGGACCCACCTGTAAAAAGCAGAGATATGTGATTGAATGGTCTTTTCTTCAATTATGGATCCCAAACAGTAAGCAATTTAGACGCACAGAAACTATAGATTAAGTAAGGAGGACTTTGCGCATGCATATACGTGCAAGTAAGCTATCAAGAGATGAAAATTATTACTTTCTTTTGATGGAGCTATTGGACGGAAATGCAATTTATTGGCTTCAAGCATCCTAGGAACTTCTTTTCCAGTCTCAGAAACTTTAAGAAAGAGCAACTCTATCTCTTTCATGCTTGACAAGAAGTCCCTGGGAGTAAGCTTGTTCTCCGTGTGATCTCTCTTGTTAGGTGTTTTGTTCACTGGAGTAGCAGCTGCTAAAGGCGTCACTGGTGGTGATAACTCAGGAGTTTTACTTTTCTCAGCGTCTGAGAACTCACTTTCCACTCCCTCTCTTTCAGGCAAAGCACTCTGATCACGACGCACTCTATTGAAGTTTTCAAAACTTCTAACGAGTGTATCACTTGTGGGCTCATCCTCAAACTCATCATCATCAGAATCTCTGGAGTCTTCCCTTTCTTGAAAAGAAAAGTTCTCACCATCTTCCTCCACCTCTGTAGTTTCATCTTCTCCCTTAACAGATCTCGACACATGACCATTCCCAACATGAGGAGAAGTAAACTGGTTGTCAATTGGATGAGAAAGACCAAAATAATCCCAAGGAGGTGTTTCAGGTGGCATGGAAGAAGATTCCTCAAACGGGGTTGATTCCATCTTTTCCATAGACCTACTTTGTGGGATACTAGATGAAGTGACAGTGGCAACAATTGAAACCGGCGGCTTCTCTTCCACCTTTTTTGAAGAAAACCCTCTGAATTTCATATGATTGACCTGGAATGGACTGGAACTAGGAGGTGAAGGAGGAGGAGAATACGTGTCGCGGTGGGAATGTGAAGCAGGTGGAGGAGAGTAGGACAAATGAGAAACTGATTTCTCGGTTAAAGCAAGAGCCTGTTCTGGTGTCGCACTTGTGGATGTGTACAAGGAAGATTCAACTGGAACTTCAGTCTCAGCAAATTTCCTGAGAGCAGTTCCGGTACTCTTAAGAGATTGAACGTATGAGACGTGAGCAGCTGCTAACAAACATCTTCCATCGAGTGCTTGCTGAACGAATTTTTTTCTTTCTCGACATAACTGTAAGGCTTTATCTTCATCTATTCTAGATGCTGATGCACCCATTGTCCAAGCCTGCACGCAATAAGAACAAAAGAAAAAGAAAAGTTACACGTTTAGATTTGCAACCTACAGAAAATGCTATCTTACTTAAACTCGGCCAAGAAATAACATAAAACTGACAATAATACTACAAAGTGTTCAAATGAAGACAAGGAAACATCCAACAACATGAATTAGTTCCGGATTATTCTATTAGATGATTTGAAGGGTTTCTTAAATATAAGAAGGAAATGATGGTTGGTGAGATCCATCATGCAAAATAGGCTTTGTGAGAGTTTATCGTTTTATACCGAGGGAAATGCGTTCTGCGTTTTGGTGTTTGATTATTATTGTTTAGATTTCAATAAAGAAGAGCTTCAGTGTTATATTCATGTTCTTGATCCTTAACTCTAACAAAAACTATCAAAAACGAAACCACTTCAACAGATAATAATATACTATAAAGACTATCAAGTGAGCTATTATTATTAAATTGCATCGAGAATCGCAGAGAATGAATTTCTGCATACTACCAGATGAATCTCAAACAAACGCAAATAGAATACATAAAAAATCCAGATCAACAAACACAGAGAGAACTTCATTACCAGACGAGTACTAACTACTAAGAAACAAAAGGAACAAGCTTATGGTCCCAAAACAAACAAAGAACACAATCAAAGTTTCCAGTTCCATCATTCTACATACCAAAATCACGAGACAACCAAAAAGCCAATATCTAGCTACAATTCCAGAGAGATAAAACGGCCAAATCATAATGCAATCTGACCTATTTCCCTTTAACCTAGTAACCTTGTTTAAAAGCTGTGGAGCAAACTCCTTATAAAAAGAGTGAAACTTTCACAGAAACGCAAGCAGAACAAGAACCAAGTTCCAGTTGCATAAACCAATAGATGAGAAACAAAAAAAGGGCAACTCGTTGTGCTAATCGGGCATTACAGGACAAACTGAAACAGGCTAAGGAACATGAACAAGCTCATACCGTGGACAAATACAAAAACCAATTGAACAAATTAAGTAGTTTTTTTTCTCAGCGAAATCGAAAATCAGAACTTCGTGAAAACTGAGAAAACTGTGACCAAATTAGCAAAAAGGAGAGTTTTTATTTTATAGAAAGGAACATAAACAACAGACAAATACCGAAACAATTGAGCAAAAGCAAGGAGCTTTTGTCCGGATAATCGAAAATCAAAACCTCGTGAAAACTGGGAAAGTATGACCAAACAACAAAAAAGGAGAGATTTTTATAGAAACCCAATTGAAAATTGGACCATTAGACTAGAGCAAAACCTAGAAAAGAACATAAAAAGAGAGAGAGATTACCAAATCTAGTGGCTTTCTCACACAAAGTAGAAGAAAGACCCAAGAAGATGCAGAGAACGAGAAACGAAGATGGAGAAACGGAGATACCTAAGAGAAAGAGAGAGGTGTGTTTTGTGCTTGGAGTTACGCGAGAGGATCAAAACAAAAAACGTCTTGTGCAAACAGTAGAAGAGGCGAAGACAAGAGAGAGAGAGGTGAGTCAGCAAAGGAATCAGATGGGCAGAGAGAATCTTATGCGGAGGAGAAAAAGGGAGAGTGGTGTGTACATGCAATAAAGCCATTTGCTTGCTTGTAAAGGAGATCGACTCCAAAACGGTAACTTTTCTCTGCCGTTGTTATTACCACACCGGTCACTTTTTTTTTTTACAAAGGTTGGTCTTTTCTCTATCTTTCTATTTGTCAAACGTCCTGTCGTTTTCATTTTTTTTTCTTTCTGAAATTCGATTGAAATTTCGAATACACTGCCTAAGATAATGGTATCAGAAGTCTTTGCGAAAATAATACAAATGAATCATTATTATTTATGATAGATTGTTTTTGAATGTTCATGAAAACATTTTCTCATCATGTCCACTTCCAATCCTTTGACAATTGATTCTCAATTCGCAATATACCTAAAAGTAAAAGTCGTTCATCTGCTTTTACCATAATTTCTCTTTATCAGATCGAATATATTCCGTGAGATCAAATCCCAGAAATAACTTTTCCTCTCGTAAATCCGTATGAGTATTTTTTCAAAAATGTCAAATGTCTTTTCTGTAAAAGACATCAAAGCACTCATAAGACCATCTCATAGAAGAGTCTTGAAATATGTCCTCCAGTCCAACAAATTCTCATCATGTCAAGTTCCAGCAACGAAAGAAGATCAATTTGTCTTTCTCAATATTATGGAGAACATACCAAGTTTATGGAAACAACAAGAATACACTCGTCTACACTTTAGAGTAGTTCGCCTTGGTCTAACCCTACATGCCAGAGAAGGTCTATCCGTGGTAGCTCTTTTGGCCTTAATCGACTCACAACTAAAGTCATACCAACAAGTTTGTATCGGAACAGTCCAAACAACATTAAATGTTGGAACAGTATTTGTAACACTGTTTCCAAACTTTCATGTTTCTCTCAGCGATCCGAACCTACTACAAACGCTCAAAGTACAACTACAACTAATATGAACACCTATGCAAGAGAAAAGTGTAGTGGTAACACTACATCATTAAAATCGTTTATCGGATCCAAGATCACGTCTTAGATCTTGCACTACCATCTTCTGACGAAGCACTGTACCTGGAAGTAACTTATGCATCTCAAACACCCAACTCCATTCAAATTCCTCGAAAAATCACACGTGAAGAATTACTGAAACGATTACCAGAGTCTTGGGTAACAAGCTATGAGAAGCTACATCAAGCAGCACAAACACATGTTCAGACGTCAAAAGTCAGCTTCCAATCCCTGAGTGATGGAACGACGGAGATCAAGTTTGAAAAGCCAAGATCATCGTCATTTTGGAAACAACTGTTCACTCAATTTGCTATACAAATTGATGAAGATAAGTTCTATGGTCCAGCAAATGAGCAAGTACCAAAACCAATTTTATTTGGGCAAGACGGAACAATGGTATATCCGTTCATGGATGAAGATGGGCATCAATACTTTGATGTTTGTTTTTGCACATCATGTATAGAAGAATCATATGAATCCGACAAAGATGTTCGAAGAAGACGGAGAAAAAGAAAGATCCTTTATACAAAAGGTATCTCGAAGGTGACCCCACAGTCGGACCACTGGGTGAAGGAAAATATGATTTTATCGTCCAGTACTCAGAAAAAAAAAAGAGCCCAGAATTATGATGATACAAGAAAGAGACTTCCCTCCACCCGAAGATTTCATCAAGGATAATATTGCTCATACTCCAAAGATCCTCTCAAAGCCCATCAATTCTTCTGGTCCCGACCAGCTCAATCAAGGGGAAAATTCCTCAATTGACAAATGGAAAATTCCCTTACCCAAAACCATCTATTGACAACAATCAGTCATCAATTCGATCAACTCGTTGACAATAACAATAAAAGATTAAGCAGCCTGCAGAGCTCAATAATGGAAATCCATGGGCGACTCAATAATCTTCACCAAGAAAGGATGACTATGGCTCAACACATGATGGTGAATACGTCAAGTTTTTGCAATAAAGAAGCAGCAATGGCAAGTCTCAAAAATCAATTAAGAGGTCTGAAGAGAAGCTTGGAAAGCATGGTTAACAACCACACTCGTGCAGATACATACTTTAATCCCTTTGGAAGTACAATCTCTGGAATTCTGATGTGCCAAGGATCATACTCCCTGGGATTCTTAACTGGTTATCAAGAAAAAAAGCCAAAACCCTTGATCCCTAGGTTTCTGTCTTCGGGCGAAGCTTTCAAATCTCGATACAACACAATTTCGAAAATTGATTACAAGGCAACTACATCAAGATCGAAGTCAAGAAGACAGAAGGAATCTGAGTTTCTGGTAAATCCAACGAAGAAACAAATCCTCACCTCTTCTTCAAGTCATGAATCTATCGAAAGACGCAAAAAAATAAGGGAAGGACATCAGAAAAATTGAATTCTCAATGGCAAATCTTAACAATGCTCTTGGCAATTCATCTACCAATTAAACAAGCGAAGTAACAACTCAAGCACCTCAAGTCAGCATATCTTAACCGATCACGATGGTTAATCACTTCTCAGATACAAGCTCAAATAGCTATATCGAAGTCTCAGATGAAGATTCACTACCAAACCAGTTCACTATAGGCGGAGGATCCGCTACTCCCAAAGATGAGCCAGATGTATATGAAGTCGACTCAAGCAATAAAGAAATGGACTACACTCAACTCAGATATAAAAAATACCAACAAGGCCATTTGCTTCAATAGTCATGGTATTCACGTTTGCTGATATTCCTTTCGAAAAATGGAATGGTCGTCTTGATGAATTCCACGCATGGATAAATTCTGAAGCCATTACGTCGCCAACAGAACTCGTTATTCAACAATTTACAGCACGACTCTCTGGCGCACTCAAAGAATGGTGGAATTCACTTGGTGATTATCGACAACAACAAGTTTATCAAACAACAATCCCATTGTTGTTAGGAGAAATTTACAAAGAATTTATCGGTACACCCACACATCTAAAAGAACAGCTACAGGAAGAATACTTCACTGCAAAGTGTTGTTCATTAAAGAAAAGAGATTTGGCGAAGCACTTTGAACGACAAACACGAAGATACTATGCTCTTGATGGTCTCGACAATCCAAGTCTCAAGCAAGTTTGTCTTTCCTTAATTGATGACTAAGTAAGTCAACAAACCAAGCTATATATCAGAGATGAAAGTCAAACAATCGAAGAAACTTCTATTAGCCAAATTCAACAACACGTCTTCAGAACACTCGATAAGCTTTGCAAGCAAAATGAGTTCTGGATGGATTCATGGATAAATCAAAATAACTATTATGAATCTGTGCTCGACCAGACCTAGCTATCAAGTTCTCTAAGTCTAAAAGAGCTTGTCCGTGTGACAAGAAACACATATCTCGAAGGTTCAGAAAGTCATTTCAGAGGCGCTATAGTCTAGTGAGTCTAACCCAATATAAATATTATAAAATTAACTGAGTAAACCAATGAAGTTACCGAATCTATAGTCCATAACCAATACTTACAAAATTATTGTTGTTTGTTTGATTTAAGTGAAAAGTAGGATCCACATGTTTTTTATTTGGATTTCGGCTCAGGTATATATTTTTGGTCAGTTTTAACTTTTAACACATATTATATCTATTGCCAAACAATTTTTATATATTAATTCACACTTGCTCTTTCTTTGTCTTTATACCTTGAAAGAAAATAGCATGTCTTGTATCTAGTGGTTTTTAACAAATGGAGATGGTAAATTTGCGTTGTGTATTATTAGACAATAAACATCATCTCAATATACTAATTGTCGTAAATTTTTCCATTTCTCTTTCTCAGGTACTTTGTATTATTTGTTTTTCTTGACAGGTTAAATTATATATATAGTATAAGTAAAATAATAGTAATATGTAAGTTTTTTTAATATATAGTTTATATTAAACCAAAAGTAAATTACAATGTAATTTTCCAATATAATTAATCTTTCGATAAACTAATATCTCACTAGATTAGTAAAATGTCATAACCTCAACATTAATAATTTATATAGGAATCAACCGAAACAAAAGATAAACACAAATAAAACAAAAACAATTGTTCAAATATGTAAAGTTATTATTACATTTTTGGTTCAAAGATTCATATTTACAGCTTCCAACAATTAATTTGACGCCAAAAAAAAAGAGCCAAAAATTCCAGTGTGATGACCGATGGGCTTCTGAGTAAGGCCGAGTTGAATTTAGGCTCACTGTGTCTGTTTACCCGTAAAGCTAAGAAGAGAGACTTTCGAGTGTATCTTCTTAATTCACCTGACCATTTTCAATTTTTACGAGATTCACCGATTTAGGGTTCCGATCTTCTTCTCCAAATGGCCGATGTGACTCTCCCTCCGGCTGAATCCGTCGACGTCCACCTCCCGGAGAAGACCACCTCTCCTTCACCACCTCCTCCGCCGCAGCCGCAGCAGGAACAACAGGTGCAGGAACAGCAAGATGAGCAGCTTCCTCAACGCCGCGAGAGTGATTCCCGCGAGCGGCGCGACGACATAGACCTTGAACGTCCGCCGAATCGCCGTGAGCGTGACCGTTCTCCGCTGCCACCGCCACGCAGGGATTACAAGAGACGGCCTAGCGGGAGCCCTCCGCCGCCGTACAGAGATAGGCGGCACTCTCCTCCCATGCGCCGTTCGCCTCCTCCCAAGCGTTATCGGAGGGACGATAACGGCTATGATGGTCGACGTGGTGGCTATGGACCACCTGACAGAAGGTAAATCTTCATCTCCTTTCCTCTGCTCTGTGAAGGAAAATTTTGATGAAAGGAGTTTTCAGTCGCATGGAAATGGAAGCGAATCGTCAAACTTATCTCAGATTATCTGACGAAATGAAATTGCATTACTCGTAATTCTCTGAACAATCAAACTTAATTTGTTGCGTTGTTGCTTTACCTGAGGATAAGCAATTGCTTCCCTAATGGCTCTGTAGAAGATCAAAATCACGTTTCTCACACTTCAATTGTCCTCTCGTCAGTGATTGTTACATTTCATCATTTTCGGGATTTCCTAATTTCTTGTTATTTCGAATGATAGATTTGGATATGACCGTGAAATGGGTGGAAGGCCTGGTTATGGTGATGAAAGACCTCATGGCCGCTTTGGGGGACGCTATCAAGGTCAGACATTTATCGGTTGAGAGAATCAGAAATGAGCAATTTTTTCTCATCTTGTGAGATACGTTTAACAATGACTATCGTTAGATTCTTATAAGTTGATTCTTCTCCTCCATTTGACTAGTCTGTAGTTGTATCTTTTCCTCTATTTCGGCATCAATTCTAGCAAGTAATCGTAACTTCTGTTTATGAACAAGCATTCTTCTGTACAAGAGAGATATCAATATCTGCCTTTTTCTTTTCTTATTTTTTTTATTTCTATTGGCAGACTGGGAGGGAGGTCGTGGAGGCTATGGTGATGCATCTAACAGTGGAAGTACTCAAAGGTTAGAGTTCATTTTGTCTTTGCTTTTCTTGGCTTTGTTGTATTTATCCTATGCTGTGTTCATTTTGGTTTAGTAAATATACAAATTAGGAATTATGAATTGTCAAATGAGATTCGAAGAAAGGGAAATATATCCCTTGTAAATTGGTCTTTCTGCGATTAGATGTATGTTAGAGTGAATGTTGGAAAATTAATCCATTACTTCCTCAAAACATGTAATGTTGAAGTCTATTTCAGCATTCTTGTTTGAGTAAGAGATAAAGCTATGATATTTTTGTTCCCTATTACTGGTAAAGATAGCGGCAAACAACTAGGGCTGTTTGTAGACTCCCTTGCTGTTACATTTAACAATAAACACCGTTATAAACACCGTTATATTTACTTGATATAGGGACGGACTGATGTCATACAAACAGTTTATCCAAGAGTTGGAAGATGATATATTGCCATCAGAAGCTGAACGCAGGTACGGTTATAATGGCAACTTTGTCTTGGTGCTTAAGTAGTTGTCTCGTTAAGCTGCAGGGGTAATGTTTCTTTGTCCTGTTGCAGATATCAAGAATACAAGTCAGAGTATATCACAACACAGAAACGTGTCTATTTTAACACTCACAAAGAGGAAGAATGGTGATTTCCACTATCTGTTTCCATCTTTTACACTCTTCTGGGAAATTCTGCTTATCTATGTTACGCTTACCTATTAACATGCTTATCTATCTTGCGTTTAAAGGTTGAAAGATAAGTATCATCCAACAAACTTGCTAACTGTCATAGAAAGGTGAGTTCGATTTGCAGCACTTTAATTCGGTGTTAGCCTGTTTGTTGTAATATACTGTACACTGATACCTTGTCGTCTTTATATATCCCTTTGAACTCTTCAGGAGGAATGACCTTGCACGGAAGGTAGCGAAGGATTTCTTACTTGATTTACAGAGCGGGAATCTAGACTTGTAAGATCATATTCTTGGCCTCTACTCCGCATTTATGATTATGATCATTCTGTCGTCTCCAATGCTCACAGTATTCCCTCGATCTGTTCCAGAGGTCCTGCAGTGACAGCATTGAGTAAAACCAATGAGCCAAATTCTGAGGATGAAGCAGCTGGTGGTGGTAAAAGAAGACCTGTTAAGGGGGGAGGTAAGGAGACTGATTTTTCAGCGGCACCAAAAGCACCCGGCTTCACTTCTGACCCAAAGAGAATCCTAACTGACATTGAACAAGCCCAAGCCCTTGTGCGTAAGCTGGACTCTGAGAAAGAAATAAAGGAAAACGTTTTATCAGGTTCCGAAACTGAAAAGTCGGGTAGAGATAATATGCACAGTGGTTCGACAGGTCCAGTTATAATCATAAGAGGTTTGACATCTGTGAAAGGCCTTGAGGGTGTTGAATTGCTTGACACGCTTGTCACATATCTGTGGCGTGTTCACGGTGTGGACTATTACGGAAAGGTGGAAACAAATGAAGCCAAGGGTCTGCGGCATGTGAGAGCGGAAGGAAAAGGTTCTGATGCAAAAGGAGATGAGAGTGAAGAGAAATTCGACTCTCATTGGCAAGAGAGGTTGAAAGGTAAAGATCCCCTGGAAGTGATGGCTGCGAAAGAGAAGCTAGATGCTACTGCTATGGAAGCTTTGGATCCACATGTCCGAAAGATTAGGGATGAGAAGTATGGTTGGAAATATGGTTGTGGAGCTAAAGGGTGCACGAAACTGTTTCATGCTGCTGAATTTGTTCACAAACATCTCAAGCTGAAACACACTGAACTTGTAGTTGATGTGACTGGCAAAGTGCGGGAAGAATTGTATTTTCAAAACTATATGAAGTATGTAGGCCTTTTCTCGTGGATTCCTCTTCTGTCGTTTCTGATTGGTTCGTAATGAATAAATTATATGTGCCATTTGCAGTGATCCTAATGCTCCAGGAGGACAACCGGCCACGCAGCAACCTGGCCCGGTTAGTGATCTGTAAAATTTGGATTTTCATATGTTCAGCTTTGTGTGTCGTGTTTTACTTACTTGGGTGAAAGATACATTCGACAGAGAGATAGACCAATGATCAGACGTAAACAAGGCATGGAGAACAGACTGAGAGACGATAGAGGTGGACGCAGAGAGCGTGACGGACGAGCTTATGGAAATGACAGAAGTGATCGGTCAGAGGATCAACAGAGAGGTGATGGTCCCAATGGTCCAAATCCGGAGGAAGGTGGATATGATGCATATGGTGGACAAGGCGGTGTTCATGTTCCTTCCTACTCGGCTGATTTAAACGCACCACCAGTGCTTATGCCTGTTCCAGGTGCCGGGTAGGTTTAAACAACGAACTCTCTCATCATAAAGAGTAAACTAAAGAGATAATCTGTAATGTTGTCTGAATGATGACGTGGACAGGCCACTAGGACCATTTGTACCAGCACCGCCTGAGGTTGCGATGCAGATGTTCAGGGACCCGAGCGGACCCAACCCTCCTTTTGAAGGTGGCGGCAGAGGTGGTGCCGCTCCTTTTCTGTTGCCGCCGTCCTTTAGACAGGATCCTAGACGTCTTCGCAGGTAAAAATGTGGTTCCCATCGAGCATGGCTCAAGCCTAGAGTTGGGTTACTGTATGAATAAAGAGGGTTAGTGTCTTTTAAGAAACTAATGTAATGAGAAAATGGTGGCAGCTACCAAGACCTTGATGCTCCAGAGGAAGAGGTTACCGTTATTGATTACAGGAGCTTGTAGACACACCACTCAAGAGAGAGAGATACCTATAGAGACAGAGAGAGAGATGCCGGGTCTACCCGTTCGGGTCGGGTCAAAGAAACCAGTCTTCGAAAGCCTTGTCTGTATTCTTTCTTGTTTCCTCCTAAATTTTCACTTAGTAAAAGCGTAAGACACGATGACGATGACTTAAATGTGCATGAGGAAATTCTTGTATCCCATAATGCGTATCTCATCTTTACTTGCGTTATATAATGCATTCCTCAATGCTGCTCCATTTTGAATATTAATATTACTTATTAAATCTACGGATGGTGTCTGAAAAAGAAGGATATATATACACTTCGAAAACTTAATGCCCACCTGTTGCGTAGATGACATGACACTTATACATATGTTACACAGGTGAGACATTGTATCGTACAACATCAAAATCACAAAGATAGAACACACGAACCCTAACGTGGCGAATCTTCCTAAGTTTCAAAGAGTTTTTTTTTCACTCTCGTGGTTGCTTCTCTCATTCTACGTCACTTGCGTAGCTTCTTCGGTTGTTGTTGTTCCGTCTGTAGCTCTCCCTGCAAATGCAAGATACGATTTAAGAGTCAAGTAAGCACTACGAGTCGGTATGATTGCTAATCTTTGGCTTTGTAAGTAACTAAAAAAGGGAAGTGTGCTTACAACAATAGAGAGCTGCTCACGGATATAGGCCATAGATCTCAACATGGCACCTAGTGTATCCCGGGACACTTGAAATTTGACCTCTGATTCTCCTGTTGTTGTCTCCGTATCTTGAAGCTGGAATAAGAGAAACAAACAGGTTTTTTCACACAGTTGAAACTCACTGAGTTCAATGAAGAGTCAGTAATACGGTTTAAGTTACCAAAGAGGGCCAAACATGAAAATAAGCAAATCCATTTCCCCATGAAATAATGCATCATCAGAGAAGACGGTAATACAGCTATTTAGTTCCTCTCATGAACATGAGTCCCCCATGCAGTAGTGAAACAAATTCTCGAGCTGTTTTCTGCTTAAAATCAACAAAGAACCTTTTCTACTATAGCAACAAAATTTTCCAAATTTTCCTATTCAAGTAGTAACGCTAGTCTATATAACTGCAAGAAAAAATATGGCACCTTAACATGAACGAGAGAATCCGTGTTCTGTAACTAATATGGGATAACAAGTCAAACAACACAAGGGAAGAGCAAAACCAACGGCAATAAGTAAATTAAAAATTAGAGATGCCTTTTTAAGAAGACCCTTAACTTGAAAATGACACAGAACTCAGAAGACTTTCGTCTCATCAAGTGAAGACTACATGAGAAGCTACCTAGAGTCTAAGAAGCATACCTTCAAATTGATGACAGCTACTCTATTCGCCGGAGCTGAGAGCTGTTCACTGATGTAAGCCATAGACCTTAACATAGGTTCAAGTGTAACGCTAGACAGCTGAAACTTGACCTCCATTTCTGCTGAGGGAAACTTTCTGTAATCGTGCAACTGAAAACATCACGAAAAAGAATCCTCACTAAAGCATTCAAACTACATTTTTGCAGGAAGCAGCAAGACTATTGATGGCCGCAAATTCGATATCCCTTCACTATAATCAGTAACACTAATTTGCCACAAAGGCCATTGTCAAATTTTCAAAATCATCTGCATCGTCATGCTTACAGATGTGTAATATCATTTCATCACATAATGCACACCTTCAAATTTCAGCAAGAGTTGATAACCGCAAAAACTATACAGAAAAAAAAGTATCTGGTTCGTATAATGCACACCTTTAAATTGATCACTGCAACTCTACCAGCCGGCATTGTATTCGTACTCTTCATCGCCCAAGTCAATGACTTAAGACAAGGAAGAGCTACCTGTAAGACAAAGCAAATCAAGTTACATCCACCACTAAAAGAATAAAATAATTTTCTGAAAGGTTTCCTCTACGTACCATATTTTCAGGAGCACCATCATCTCGGTGAAGGGACACTGGTGCCATACGCGGCAGATTCAAATCAGCAACAGACTGAGCCCTGGCTCCACCATCGTTAAGATTAAACCTGCGTATCATTTCATCCTGACGCGGCCACAGCAAAGGGGCTGCGTCAGCAGCTGATGGTGAGGTCTTGTCACCATGTGAGCTAGTTGGTGCAGCTCGACTTCCATTTTTCCCGACAACTGAAACCTTCTTCCCACCTTCTCTGAGTGCCCCTAAAGCAATATTATAAGTCTCAGTTGTAATTGCCCCTTCCTCAGCATATTTAATGGCCTCGCGACATAAATGGTTGTAGCGGTGTATCAAGCTATCATTCCCATTTTCACTAACATGCTCATCCAACCCAACAACGCTCTTGGCATTTCTCGTCCACCGTCTCAGAATATAATGTGGTGGCAAAGTGAGTATATTTGTGACGGTAAACACTGTCAAAACATGTCGGCAGAGTATGCCAGAATGCTCAAACATTTGACAGCTGCAGTTTGCTCTCATCTCGGGGTAGCAAAACGACACTATATAAGCTTTGTTATCATTTTCAAATTTTGCTACCCGAAATGTGCTGGTAGCACCATCATCCTCAATCCTGTTTGCAGTGTAAGCGAATGTCTCGACCAGCTCTGCCTGAAACTTTGCAAAGATTTTCCGTGTAAAGAGATTTGCAGCTTGATTCTCCATGGGTGATGGAGTCTTCAAGACTGGAGATGTGTTGACAGTGTCAAGATCTGCTTCAATCTCCATCTCAAACCAGCTCTCCATAGCCCTTTCGTACAGCCTAAAGAACATCGGAAGTGTTGTCTGCTGATTCACATACCCATCAAAGAAAGAACCAGGATAACCTTGGCTAGGAAACACTGCAGCGAAAAAGGAATCCCGAAAGTAAACAGGTACCCATTGAGCTCGAGCATTATATAAAGAACAAAGCCATTCATGTCTTCCTAAGTCATATTTCTCAATGATGGAACTCCAGGATGATTCAAACTCCTCTATCGTTTCAGTGAAGTTTATACAATTATATAGCTCCCCCTGAAAACTGGGAAACGCGAGACACACATGAGCCAGCTTCTCCTGACCTTCTCTCAGTACATCCCACTTATTAATACAGTGACGAGCACCTGGAAATACCTGAGAAGCAGCAACCTGTATGGCTCTATCTTGATCAGTTACCAAAGACAGAGGTGGATGATCTCTCATCGCCGTTAGAAAAGTCTTGAACAGCCAGATAAACGAAGCGTCTGACTCGTCAAGAATCAACGCACAGCCAAAAAGGATAGTCTGACCATGATGATTCACACCAGTAAACGGCGCAAAAGGAACACGAAACTGATTACACCTGTACCTTGTATCAAGTGTGACCGTGTCGCCAAAATGAGTATAAGCAATCCTAGACCTTGAATCTGCCCAGAATACATTTGTCATCTGATTATCATCATCAAGCTGAATCGCGTAGAAAAAACCAGGATTCTCCGCCTGCATCCTCTTAAAATACTCCAACAGATTATGCGCATCACGTCCGAGTGTTCTCCTCGTGTTTGTACCCATACCTCCATAACTTAACGTTCCCTTAGACGCACCTCGAGCTCCTCTGTTATTAGCTTCCAAAGGAACACGACTCCCATCCATAGAAACATACATCATACCACTAGGCACATTCACACCTTCTTGATAACTAGATTTCTCCGAATTAGCAAAATGCCTACGAGGGCGAAGACAGTGAAGCGTGTTGGGACTCGCCAATCCATGACTATGCTCCTTGACGAATTTCGTCACAACCCATTTATCCTGACCCTTCATCTCTATCCTAACCATTGCATCACAGATCTCCACAGGCCTACGTTTCGACCTTTTGCTACTACTACACACGAACTCACGAGCAGTGTCGGTTCTCGCAAGGGGCTTGGAAGTGAAAGCAAGCTGCCTAGCATACTCATCATAGAAAGATTTGGCTTCTTTCTCTGAGCTAAACTCCATGCCAACACATGGCTCTGCAACTCCAATCTCGTCTTGAACTCCCAACGAATCCTCCATGTGATTCGTTCCACTGCAAACACTATCATCTCCCATCCCATTATTCTCCATTGACAGACCCTCCTCACCCAAATGAATATCCATCTCCTCCCTCCCACTTACTTAACGAAATTCGATCTTCTTACAGAAGTTCCAGTTCCCATCTCCACACACTTGCAGGTTCTGAAATTAGGGTTTCTATGTGACAGAGATTCAACTCAAATTAGGTTCCGACGGAACCCTGGAGGTGAAAGCTGCTCCGGGATTGACTAGGGTTTATCAATCTGTGGTTTGAGATCGACGGAAGCTAGAAAAGGCAGAAACTTTAAGGTTAGAAATGAGACCATAAGGGAAGTGAAATGTGAAAGCATTAAAAGGGTAGTCGAAGAAGCCGTAATTACCTTGAGAGGAATTAATTTTGAGCAAAGTTCTGAAGAGAGAAGAAACTCTCGACGCTGCTTTGCGCCGAACGAGAATGAACGACGAAGTTTGGGCTTTTTTTTTTCCCTAAAGAACACTTTCCGGCGTCATTAGGGCTAAAAAAAAGAAAGAAAAAAAAGGTGTGCATATATATACTGATCAGGTCGAATTTCGGGTTTTCTGTACGGATTGACTTATTGTGTCTTTGAATTTATCTGAATATCTGGTGAAGAAAACCATCTTTTATAAAGATAAATATTCACATACAAATGTAGTATCATTAGGATAGTTATCACTAGGTTAGTTATTTATGGCATCCTCCTTTGAGAGAATATGTTTTAGTTGGAAGAGATGAAGAGAAGTCTCTTGATGTTGACATATTTGTTGTTGATTGCGCCATTAGTTAGTTCTTTAGCCTAGACCATATGTTTTGGTGGCAAACCTCTAAAAAAGTCTAGAATGTCATGTTCTAGTTTAGACTCCGAAAAAGCTGGGCTTAGATCTAGAAATTGTACTATGATGTGGTCCACCTCAGGGGTTTCTTGGAGTAGAGCAAGATCGATAGTCGATACGATTCTCTTTGGATCAAGACGAGGGTGCTCCGGAGAAGACTTGTTGCTTTGTCTAGCCGCATTGCCTAAGCTGAGTCACTAGTTCAACAAGGTGGCGCTTTAGAGCAGAGGTTAGATCGGCTTGGAGTGATGTATTACTTAGTGGAAAATTTAGCAAAGAGTCTTGTTGGAGTCGGATATCTTCTTGTCCATGACCCGCTTTTTCTCTCTTATCCTTTTGTACTATCGGAGCAGGTATGTGGCCCTCAGGCAGGATCTACCGCTAGTCCTGATGGTTTATTGTTTCGAAGTACAATTTTGGAATGTTTAAATAAGCAGTTTATATTTGATGGTCATATTCCCCAAAATGAACCAGTTGTGAGGAAAGCATAGAGTAGCGAGTAACAACGTTCTGATCTGAATACACAAGAATTCTCATGCACATATAATGTAATCGTCCAAGACAGATTAGTAAGCTGTAAGCACATGAAAAGCAATAAGTAAAAGAAAAAAAGGAAATATACTTGGCACGAGTGAAAATTAGGAGGAAACAAGAAAGTATATTACATCTGATGGCTCACCTTCGAACACTGGTTCCTTTGACCCGACCCGAACGGGTAGACCCGGCATCTATCTCTCTGTTTCTGTAGGTATCTCTCTCTTGAGATGTGTGTCTACAAGCTCCTGTAATCAATAACGGTGACCTCTTCCTCTGGGGCATCAAGGTCTTGGTAGCTGCCACCATTTTCTCATTACATTAGTTTCTTAAAAGACACTAACACTCTTTATTCATACAGTAACCCAACTCTAGGCTTGAGCCATGTTCGATGGGAACCACATTTACCTGCGAAGACGTCTAGGATCCTGTCTAAAGGACGGCGGCAACAGAAAAGGAGCCGCACCACCTCTGCCGCCACCTTCAAAAGGAGGGTTGGGTCCGTTCGGGTCCCTGAACATCTGCATCGCAACCTCAGGTGGTGCTGGTACAAATGGTCCTAGTGGCCTGCTCACAATCAACATTACAGATCACTGATTTAACTCTTTAGTTTACTCTTTATGATGACAGAGTTCGTTGTTTAAACCTACCCGGCACCTGGAACAGGCATAAGCACTGGTGGTGCGTTTAGATCAGCCGAGTAGGAAGGAACATGAACACCGCCTTGTCCACCATATGCATCGTAACCACCTTCCTCCGGATTTGGACCATTGGGACCATCACCTCTCTGTTGATCCTCTGACCGATCACTTCTGTCATTTCCATAAGCTCGTCCGTCACGCTCTCTGCGTCCACCTCTATCATCTCTCAGTCTGTTCTCCATGCCTTGTTTACGTCTCATCATAGGCCTATCTCTCTGTCAAAACTCAAAAGTATATTTCACCCACGTAAGTAATGCACAACACAAAGCTGAACAAGTTAAAACCCAAAATTTACAGATCACTAACCGGGCCAGGTTGCTGCGTGGCTGGTTGTCCTCCTGGAGCATTAGGATCACTGCAAATGGCACACATAATTTATTCATTAGGAACCAATCAGAAACGACAGAAGAGGAATCCACGAGAAAAGGCCTACATACTTCATATAGTTTTGAAAATACAATTCTTCCCGCACTTTGCCAGTCACATCAACTACAAGCTCAGTGTGTTTCAGCTTGAGATGTTTGTGCACAAATTCAGCAGCATGAAACAGTTTCGTGCAGCCTTTAGCTCCACAACCATATTTCCAACCATACTTCTCATCCCTAATCTTTCGGACATGAGGATCCAAAGCTTCCATAGCAGTAGCATCTAGCTTCTCTTTGGCAGCCATCACTTCCAGGGGATCTTTACCTTTCAACCTCTCTTGCCAATGAGAGTCGAATTTCTCTTCACTCTCATCTCCTTTCGCATCAGAACCTTTTCCTTCCGCTCTCACGTGCCGCAGACCCTTGGCTTCATTTGTTTCAACCTTTCCGTAATAGTCCACACCATGAACACGCCACAGATATGTGACAAGCGTGTCAAGCAATTCAACACCCTCAAGGCCTTTCACAGATGTCAAACCTCTTATGATTATAACTGGACCTGTCGAACCACTGTGCATATTATCTCTACCCGACTTTTCAGTTTCGGAACCTGATAAAACGTTTTCCTTTATTTCTTTCTCAGAGTCCAGCTTACGCACAAGGGCTTGGGCTTGTTCAATGTCAGTTAGGATTCTCTTTGGGTCAGAAGTGAAGCTTGGTGCTTTTGGTGCCGCTGAAAAATCAGTCTCTTTACCTCCCCCCTTAACAGGTCTTCTTTTACCACCACCAGCCGCTTCGTCCTCAGAATTTGTCTCATTGGTTTTACTCAATGCTGTCACTGCAGGACCTCTGGAACAGATCGAGGGAATACTATGAGCATTAGAGATGACAGAATGATCATAATCATAATTGCCAAGTAGAGGCCAAATATGAACTTACAAATCTAGATTCCCGCTCTGTAAATCAAGTAAGAAATCCTTCGCTACCTTCCGT
>OVBB01000334.1:0-27670 GCA_900406415.1 Isatis lusitanica
GGTTGTGTGGTTTTAAATTTCTGTTGCTTCGGCTATTTGATTGATTGATTACCTCGTTTCTTGCTTGCTCTCTTGGGTTTCGGTTGGGAATTGTTATGTCACGGACTCACTGAGTAATCATCCCGATTACTCACCCTTTTTCCTTTCCTCCCCCTNAAGAAATTGTCTGGCTTGAATGATATTAGTCTTGTCCGACTAACACAACTCGAGACCGAGGTACGGGTTGAAAAGCCTTAGGCCAAGGTCGAGAGGTATCGAAGTTAGTCGGATGGACTGGCCTTAAGCTCAGTAACCTCTGAGACGAGCTGGACTATCTGATTAGCCTCGACTTGTGGCATCTGCGGATCGGTTTAGGTTTGTGGTTGGCCGTGCATGTTCTTGTTTGATTGTTGTTCGGCCAATCCTTCCTAGTCCGTTTCGGGGGTGTTACAGGCGGGACCTCCACCGCTGCACTAACCAGACTCGGGATACCGACCGGAGATCCAGCCAGAACGGAAGCAGCCAACACCGCTCCTTCCGATTTAGCCCATGGTATCACGGCGATCGCCGAGCTAAGGAACATGGTGGCGATCGCCGAGCTGAGGAACATGGAGTCCGAACTCGCGGAGCGGCAAAACAGGCAAGAAAGAGAAGCCGCACAGGAGAGAGCAGCCTCCCAATAGCTAGCACGTGGCTCTCGGACTTTCGGAGCAAGACGCCTCCAGTTCACTCCGTGGGAAAATACCCCGGTTGAGCAGAATCCCAGCGAGCAGACCCCCGTTGGCACGAGGAGAGAACTGTCAGCACCACCCCCTTTGCAACAGAAAAGCGCCACTAGGCGGACCGCTGAACAGCCGATCTCTACGGTGACCAACGGTGAAACCGGAGAAGGTGCCGCAAACGGAACCGGCCGGGAAGAAAGCGAGACTGACGACGAGGAAGAGCTTCGCTGGATAAGGGAACAATAAAAGGCGGAACGAGCAACCCGAGCAAACCGATTCGCAAGCCAGAGGAGCGAGTTTTATGAACTCTGTGACCGACTAGAGTTCACAGCAAGCCAAGTGAAAGAAGTAAGATCGCTGTGAGCAACCAGCGCTGCTCCCGAAATCGATCGAGTCTTGGAGGAGACCCGGAAGATCCCTTTCACATCGAAGATCACAAGCGTTAGAGTCACCGAGCCCGGCAAGATCCGAATCCCTTTTTATGACGGGACAAAGGACCCGAAAGCCCACATGACGGCCTTCCATATCGCGATGTTCCAGACCAGGTTCAAGCCCGAGGAGAAAGACGCCGGATTCTGCCTCTTATTTGTCGAACATTTGAAGGGAGCAGCCTTGTCGTCGTTCTCACGCCTGGAGAGGGACTCGATTGACGGTTTCGAGCAGCTGTCTTCGGCATTCTTGAAGCATTACTCTTTGTTCATAAGCCACTCGACGTCCGACGTAGATCTCTACTCGTTGTCCCAAGGATCGAACGAAAGCCTCCGCAACTTCATCAAAAAATTCAAGACGATATTATCAAAGATAGACGGCTTGAGCGACAATGCCGCAATAGACGCCTTAAGGAAATCCCTGTGGTACAACTCCTGTTATCGAGAAGATATAACTGTGAATCCCCCGGTGACCATCCAAGATGCCCTACACCGCGCCTCGAACTTCGTAATCTATGAAGAAGAGATGAAGGTCTTGACAGAAAAGCATCATCCGCCAGAGTAGAAGATCCAAAGCCCGACCCAACCTTCCAATGGTCCAAGCGAAAGACGAAGCGGGTGTAGTAGCGGTTACGACGACCACGATGAGACGAATGTCGAACTAGCGCATAATGACCAAGTGAATGTAGAGAAATCGCCCAAACGAGGAAGGAGATAAGTCGGAGATGTCACGTTTCAAAAAAAAAAACGGAACTACGGGTGACTTGATCCCTTTTCACGAAGAGTACATAGGCAACTCGCTTAAAAAGGAGTTCAGTTGCCCCCCTCCATAAAAGGGGGGTGGTAGTGGGTGCGTATATACATACTCCCAGAGAAAATTCAGCAAATTTTTGCAAAAGTTCGAGGGATGAACACTGGGACTTAGCATCTCAGAACCCATCCAAGCTCAAACGATTTCCCAAGGATGTCGGCCAAGACTTGGAATCCACATAAACAGATAATCCTCCCAAGCAAACGAAGAAAAATTTCGGGAATAATTCAAAGAACAAGTACCGGGGCTTAGCACCTCAACAACCATTTAAGGCTCAAAGCATTTCCCAAAAATGTCGATCCGGATGAACATCGAGACTTAGCATCTCGTAACCTACCCGGATAGACTAGCACAGAAAAGGTCCAGAAAAACCCGAGAGGATGAGCATTGGGACTTAGCTTCTCATAACCCATCCTGAACACAAACGATTCCCCGAGAATATGGATCAAAAAGAAATCCTAATAAACCTCGGACCTTAGTATCTCGTGATCCATCCGAATAGACAAGCAGAGAAGAGTTCACAAAAAATTCGAAAAGATAAACACCGGGAGATGGCATCGCGCAAAACATCTGCTCAATAATCAATCCGGACAAGAATCTGCGACTCACTCGAGTTTCTTCTTTGAAAGCGACAGAGTCAAAAACTCCCGATAAAGATCGAGACTTAGTTTCTCGAAACCCATCTAGAATCCCTCACTCGACTCTCTTTTTAAAGAAAGTTAAGAATTGCGGATGAAAATAGAGACTTAGTGTCCCCGAACATCTCAAGTTTCTTCCAGAAGGACGACGAAAATCGCGGATTCCGGACGAGCACCGCAACTTAGCATCTTGCGACCCGTCCGGAACCAGCCACCCAAAACCAAAATACTAAAAGAATCTTTCGAGTGAGAAAACTCGAGTCATCTCAAACAAAACCGTCTGTTGCTGGCAACAACAAGACTTCTTTGTTTCGAAAATTCGCCCCTCGGTATATATAAAAATCCGCCTCTCGGTATACTTATCACCGTCTGTTGCTGATCACAATGGGACGTTTTTTTAACCATGGTTCTTTCAACATCCTGCAGTGGATAAATTTAGCACGCTATACAAATTTCCGGAGTAACATCTGAAAGGCGTAACCGGATCGGGAATGCTGGAAGCGTCAAGACGATGTTCTATTTAGCTTATCTTCAGGAGCGCTTCGCATAGGCAAATAGTGTGAGGTGTAAACCGTGAAATAAGCTCGCTAACCCAGTAAACACCGGACATGGAAAGCTGGTCTTGAACATCTCACGAACGCAGTAACAATCCGGCTCTGATACGAGATCTTAAACGCGTTCCGTCGAAAGAGGGATTCAAACTAACTCAGTTATCCGCGGCAACAAAAACATGCATCAAACCCAGAAAATATCCGCAACGGGACCCTAGTCAGAAGTTCGAGTGTCCGGAAAAACACTCCAACGCAATACACGAAATACTAATCAGCTTGAAACAAAGCAAACACCTCAAGGCAAGCAGCGAATGAAGCAAACGCCTCAAGGCAAGCAACAAATGAAGCCAACGCATCTAGGCAAGCAACAAACAAAACGAACCAAGGGCCCATCTCTTTTAGAGTTGGGCCTGCCGCCCACTTTCACGGCAAAGGCCAGCCGCTCACCTCTTTTCGAGTTTGGCCGCCTGCCAGCTCTCAAACGAAAGGCCAGCCGCCCATTTCTTTTAAAGATTGGGTCGGCCACCCATCACGACATTCAACACTGAAGTAAACAAAACGTTCGAGAAATACAACATAGGTCTAAACGATCCAAATCAAAGACTGACCTTGGATTCAAGAAACTTCGGGGTTGCCTCTTGGCATACATCTTAACATTCCGCTTCGTCAATCCCGATAAGAATTTTACTTAAAACTCTTTACTTCCACACACGGAAGTTACGATCTGGGGGGCTAACTGTTAATGTCAAAACCCACCCCTCGGAGATTGATGAGCCGAGAATTCTAAATATTTACACAAAAAAACTTGACCAATGACTGAACCAGCTCGCCAACTCCCTCCGAGCGCGATTGAGCCAGCTGAAGACTTGTCCAAGGACCAGAAAACTTGTCTCTANCTTCGTCAATCCCGATAAGAATTTTACTTAAAACTCTTTACTTCCACACACGGAAGTTACGATCTGGGGGGCTAACTGTTAATGTCAAAACCCACCCCTCGGAGATTGATGAGCCGAGAATTCTAAATATTTACACAAAAAAACTTGACCAATGACTGAACCAGCTCGCCAACTCCCTCCGAGCGCGATTGAGCCAGCTGAAGACTTGTCCAAGGACCAGAAAACTTGTCTCTAGACCATCGTATCTCACTACCAGCTCACCAATTCCATCTTAAAGAAATATTGGGTGAGCAGAACATCCATCCAAGCAACAATGAAATTGTTCACGAAACACTGTTCACGCGAGTACTGTTCACGAAACTCTGTTCACACGAGTACTGTTCATGAAACATTGTTCACGTGCATACTGTTCACAAAACACTGTTCACACGGGTACTGTTCACGGGATCACTATTTACGGAAGTTGGGCCTCAGGTCAAGCCCAAGATAATCAAATTCATTAAAGTACCAGAGTTAACAACACCCCACATTAGAAGTATCTCTTCTCAGCATCTCAAGTCTCTCAGTATATATATGATACCTTGTAGTAGATTAAGATCATCCCAATTCGAGTATTAAGAATTTTTGCAATATAAGACTTTTCAGCTTTTGCAATTATTCTTGTACTCCAAAATAATATCAATGGAAATATCGTTTTGCATTTTCGGTTCTTAAGTTCTTTTAAAATAGAATTTTCGAACCACCATAAAATATGGGTTTCGACAGTGTGAGTTTCGGCTCTCACAGTCTCAAATATCAGAAGTCTTCAGAAATTTCTACCAAAAGCTTTTTGCATCAAATGGTGATGCAGCGCATCTTATCCATTAAGCTGTTTTCGTATTTGCATATCTTTTGGTGTTATCTTCAACTTAAGTTATTAGATTTTATTTGGTTTTCAAGTAATTTATATTACGTTAAGATTTCGTTTGCTTCCTGTTTATACGGAGCTCATCTTTGTAAGGGTTATTCAGATTTGGAATAATAAGCAAGCTTTTCAGCAAAAACCCTTTACGATTGAAACAGCTCTTAGAGTTGTGATCGAAGGGAAGAATCTGAGCTCGGGTATTCACAGAATCAAAGATCTTCAGATTATTGTCCTTCCGCTACACCAATTTGGTATCAGAGACAAACAATCCTGTTACTCACCGTTCATGCCTCCATGTCGAGATTCCATAGACAATTGGAAGGAGTTACGATAAGCTCTGCTCGCGATACAAGAAAACATTCAAGCGACCATTCATGATTCTCTTCAGGAATTCGCCGAAGTTCTTATGCAGCATCGTGTGCCGCATTCGCCGCGTCATCAACGTGTATCACCCGTCTCATCCTCGTTCCAGAACGGCGTGCTACTTACCACATTAAATAAGTCCAATACTTAATCCAATAATTAAACCACGACTTGATTTCCGGAAATCCATAAATACGTCTCACGTCTCATAACCGTAATATTATAAATAAACGTAAAACCGAAGTCTGAATGAAAATACCTCCAACTGCTCCAACTGCTTATATTATAGACAAGCAAAGATTGGTTAAGAATATAAAGCCCATTCTCTAATGGAGCGCTACCATAAAATATTTCATTAAGATCAAAAGAACAACACATATTTTTAATCAAAAAATGAAAATCTTCTAAATCCAAAACAGAAATAGAAATGATTATTCTGCTTATAGCAGGTACATAGTAGCAATTATTCATTTCTAAAACCAAGGTGACAGCAGAGACAAATGATATGTTCCTACGGTTAATACAGAAACTCTTGTTCCATTCCCAACGCGCAGGTCCACTTGTCCCTTCTCCAGCGTTCTACTATTGCTTAGACCCTGCATATTAGTACAAATATGAGCGCCACAGACAGTATCCAATACCCAAGATTTAGAACCTGAAGTAGTAACATTTCTTCTATAACATAGAACCTGTAGAAGTCGGCTCAAACGTCTTCTTCGATTGCTTTAAATCTCCGAGATATTCTTTGCAATTTCTTTTCCAATGCCCAAGCTTCTTGCAATAATGGAATTTATCAGCATCAGTGGGGCCGCGTTTGGACTTGGAAGAAGCCTCAGGATTGTCCTGATTTTCAATCTGGACTGCCTTGGCCTTTCCCTTGTTCTTTGCGCGGTTCTTAAACCTTTTACCACCTTGCACCAACAGTACATTAGGGGTGCCTTTCTTGATGTTTGGCTCACCTATCTTGAGCATGCCATGCAATTCAGTCAAAGTCTTTGTTATGTTGTTCATGTTATAGTTCATAACAAACTGATCAAAGCTCAACGGCAAGGACTGCAGAATGATGTCCGTAGCCAACTCTTAGCTAAAGGGACAATCCAGTTTTGCCAGGTTATCAATTTAACCCATCATTTTGATAACATGTGGGCTAACTGGACCATCCATTGGTAGCTTGCACTCAATGAGATATTTCACCGTCTGGTATCTCTCAGTTCTTGCTTGCTCCTGAAACATACCTTTCAGGCTAGTGATCATCTCAACTGGCGACGCCACGTTCTCATATTGCTTCTGCAAGTCCGAGTTCATGGTAGCCAGCAAGAGACAACTCACATCGACCACATCATTGGAATGCTTCTCCCAAGCATTCCTTTCAGCGTGTGCGACTTTGGATTTCGGTTTGTCAGGGAGAATTTTCTCAAGGACATAGTCATTTTTCTCCTGCTTGAGAACAATTCTGTGAAGGGAAGAAGACATAGCTGAAAACACAGAAAGACGATAGTTTAGTTTCAATGTTCAAGAGATGAAAATCTTAACAACTAAGAAAATTCGCATTATATTCAAAAACAATTTTCCTCAAGTTGAATATAATGATCCAAAATCCATACTTCACTGAAACTTGAGTGAGCTTTGGCTCATCGCCCAAATTTCAGCTATCTTGGTAAGCAACATTTTGCTAATTATATCTTATATAATTCTCTGTCTTGGATTGATATCTTATATCAAATCCAATCCTATATCTCTGAACCCAAAACTATTTTGATAGCCCAGTTAAGCAAACCAATCTTTTAAGTCACGCAGTAATGATTACAACCTGTCTCACTCGTGTAATTGCGGACACCCTGCTTTGGCAGGCCCATCACACAATGAAACGAGCCTTGACAGTTGACAAGATTGGGAAGACATCAAAGATGCTTAATATTGTTTTGAGGAACAGAACCTTAAATCTAGTTTATAACAATTATATTTTCTAGATATTTTGATTTGTTTTATAACTTTTAATTCAAACAAGTTAAACAAATCTAGAACGCGAATACTGAACTAGTGTCGATCGACACCAGACCTGTGTTGGTCGACACAACTTGTGTTAATCGACTCAATCCGAACCGGTTCAATCGCGATAAACAATTTAACCGATTGAACCAATCGAACCGAACGGAAAATTCGACTAGTGTCGATCGACACTACAATAGTGTCGGTCGACACCAACCGAACCGGATCAAAGGCAATAACTGATTTACCGCTTGAACCGATCGCGATAACCCGATCCAATCCAATTGAACTAATCGCGATAAACCAAAACGTGTCGGTCGACATAACCTTTGTGTCGATCGACACCATTGGTAAAAGGAAGTTCGATCAGAGATCGAAACCCCAATATTTTTAGACGCTCTCAGATGGTGTCGATCGACACCGAAGAACCAATAACGCTAAACGAATAGTTTTCAAAACGATTTTGAACAAATTGATCTTAATCATGCGTATCTATTATCAAATAATACTGGTGTGAATTCAACCAATTCAATAACATGCATCGGATTCAATTAAAACACTAGGCTCTGATACCACTGTAGGAATTTATTCAGGTTTTAATCATATTAAACAGCCCTTGAACAAATTATATGCGTAGGATCAAGTGTCAATTGAATCTAATAAGGAGATCTCGAAAAACCTGGAGATTAAGCAACAGAAGATGATTAGGCAATCAAGATCAGAAGCGTATCAAGTGTTGCGCCTCTACTGAAGTCCACACTCACGCAAGACTAGACGACAGGGATGCTAGTGCCTTCATGAACGATTCGCCTTTGGGTTGCTCTGCGTTTCTGTGACGGCCAGGAAATTCTACGTTTCTCAAAGTCGTGCCCTATATCTTATATATAGGCGACATAAGAAAACCTAATTGACCTATGGATCGAACCGACTCGATTTAAATCAAGTCCGGTTTCTGATCCCGAGTGGTGTCGATCGACACCAATGGTTAGTGGCGATCGACACTCTCACAGAAACTCGATATCATTGTATACATTGATCCGATCATTACTCTAATGACCAATTCCAATTTAGTTTTGTCGAATTTGCTTAGGTGTGTGACCATATAGGATCATATGATAATGATAATGAATTCATAACTCATAAATTACAAGCGGCTTCTAGCAAAATATTATAACCGTCCAATATCATATGACCATCTTATCTCGACGTCACATCTATACTAGAGCAAATACAAGTATGATTTCAGGACATTCCCTTCACTAGAGCCACATACGGTGACATGTCATACTCCAATGATAACTGTTTTTGTAAGAGAACTCTGCCAGTAGTAGGTACCTAACCCAACTCCCATCCCAGTCGAAAACACACTTAGCTCTTGCTTGCCTTCAAGCGAAACAGAAGACTAAATCTGTGAAAGTGGTTTGAGAAACATGGGAACTCACTTATCCTTTAGAACACTGAATCGACCAACACCTTTGTAAGCCACATAAAACAGTACCAACTTAAGTTAAGACGTCTAGTAATTTTCCGCAGATTTACTAACCATCCAAATTCCAAACCACAAGCCATAAGAGTAATCTAAATTCCCCATTGCTGACCTTATGTAAGTTTTAAGTGCAGTCTCATCGAGGGGATATCAATCAAAGGACACATGGACTCTTACTTACCCAAACACCGATTTTGTGGACAGCCTGCTTCTAGTATCCTTTCTCCCTCTTTTCTCGCTTCCAATCAGTCGATTTTTCCCTACTAGGGTATCATTTTTTTTTATTGACGGATTGTTCTCTTTCTTTTTCAAAACAAGTATCCATAATTCACCTTCTCAATTCACTTCTTTTTCAAAGCTATATCTCTTTTTCATTCATTTTTCTATTTTTTTAGAGACAGTGAAGGGAGAGAGAGGGAAACCATAATCACTGAATAATCCTATCAGACCTAACCAAGGAATTCGATTCAAAGTATACCAAGCCCCAAGATGAGAAAAATTAAGTTCATTATGTCTAGGCCGGCTCTGGATCATTTAAATACTCAAACAATATGGGGATATTGGTAAATCAGTTTACCTTTGGAATTTCCCTTTCGTAGAATTTGCTGTCAGTGGCTGTAGGAATGGTCACTAAACTGGTAGGCTAAAACAGTTTGTTCCAAGAAAAGCTCATAATTCCCAACTAAATTTTGACTCAATAAAACAATTTTTGACACAACTTGACTCCAAAACAAAACAAAGCAAAATACATTAGTATATTCCTCCCCACACTTAAGTAACACTATCTCAAGTGTTATCAAGCCATAGAACTGGAAAGAAACCAAAGTAAAATCAAATGAACAAGAAAAATTGAAAATACGTACCTGCTCGGGTGGTGTCGGGCGACACTGGTGGTTGGTGTAGATCGACCCTATTTTTTTTTCCTAACACAAGAAAAACAAAACTAAAAATTAGCAAAAACCAAACGAAATTCAAAGAAAATCCTACCTAAATGTGGGTTGCCTCCCACTAAGCGCTTGGTTTCAGTCATTAGCTTGACTATGTTAGAGCTTAGGCATCTGGGGGATCAGAGAGTGGCAGTGAATGCCCTTGGAAAGAACATCTCATCATCCAAGGTGGTGTATAAGCAGTAGGTGCATGAGATCGATCAAGGAAGTAAAGAACATCAGTAGGGTGAGACTTATGTGTGGGTGGGACACTTCTTTTTCCTGCAAAATCATCAAAAGAAATACCAAGCTGTCCACGAGAATCTCGTGGCTTGCATAAATGTGAAACAGATGGAAGTATATCATTGATGATAACAGGTGGCTTAGAATCAGGAACATGAAGTGCATACCTTTGCTTTCTCCTAGGTGTTTGGAGTGAGAGATGTGGAATTTTCTGTTTGACAACGGTTGATGGATTTGCAGCATGAGAAACCTCCTGAAAACTGTGTTTTTGGTTGTTTCTGGCTTGGTCTGTGAAGGGTGTCGACCGACACTAAAGGTGGTGTCGACCGACACCACACCTGAAGCTCGGATCTCTGCAATTTTTCTGCAACTCAGTTCAGCAATCCGTGTCTCCATCACAAAAACGTCATCATCCATCAACTTGGCTTTAATTGGACCCTTATCTTCAACCCTAGTCCTAAAAAGATGAGCTCCACTCCAATCTTCAAGCCCAGCAGCTTGCTTAGAAGTCTCAACCAATTCCTCTTGAACAACCAGCTTGTTCACTTGCTCAGTAGCCTCCAGCTCCTTGACATACCCAACAGTAATGTCATTTGGCTCCTCATCAATGGCAACCTCTACGGAAAAAGTTTGACCATCAATGGTAGGTTTTCTCCTTAGCTTATCCATGTCAAAGTTCATGACCTTATCACCCAAATCAAGCTCTATAAGTCCTTCTCTGACATCAATAATAGCACCTGCTGTAGCTAAGAATGATCTGCCCAAAAGAAGAGGATACTGTGGTTCTTCACTATATTCCAAAACCAAAAAGTGTGTAGGGATAATGCATCCTCCAATCTGAAGTGAAACATCCTCTAAGAGACCTTCTGGAATCTTCTTGGAATGATCAGCAAGGATAAGATGAATCCTTGTAGGCTTGAAGTTCGTAAACCCAAGTCTCACTTAAACATAATAAGGCATCAGATTAATGCTTGAGCCAAGGTCACAAAGAGAGGGATGAAACCTTCCTGTTGAGATGGATCAGTCTAGCACAAAACTTCCTGGGTCAGGTAATATTTTTGGAATCCTACTCTGAATCATAGCACTGACCTGTTCAGAGACTTTCACCTTCCTCTCTTTCCTTGATACTGTTTTTTTAAAGAGGATTGCACTGATGTTCTTTGTGAGCAAAGCTGCTTCTTCAGGACTTATACCATTCACAACCATCCTCTTAACATACCTCTAAATTGGAGGTGAAAGCTTGACTGCATCAACCAATGGTATCTCAATCAGCACCTTGTCCATTATTGCCTTGCATCTGGCATCTTCCACCTCTTGTTTAGACAGTTTCGGTTTCAGGTAAGGTATCTTAGGTTTGTAGACCCTCTCTTCAATGGGTGATGGGGTTTTGGGACGATCAGCACGCTCTTCTGATGGCAATTGAAAAATACATGTCTGGTGTCGATCGACACCCGAAATTTTTGTCGAAGTGCGCCGACTTTTTTCCGCCAGAACCCGAGAAATAGCGATTTTTTTCTGGTGTCGACTGACACTCCTCCTGGGTGTCGACCGACACCTCTTTGGTGTCGATCGGGTCGATTGACAAACGTTCGTCACGACTCGAAATTTCGAGATTTTTGGTTAGTGTCGACCAACACTCCTCCTTGGTGTCGACCAACACCAAGTCTGTTGCTCCAAATTCTTCATCAAACTCTACAAACCCCACAAATATTTCTGCACTTTTCACCATGATGGCATTGACATGATGCCGTGGGTTCATATCAGTCATTCCTGGAAGAAATCCTTCTTGCCTTTTTAATTATTCAGCAGTTTGAGCAACCTGAATATCCAGCTTCTTAACATGAATACCCAAAGACTCAATCTTCCCATTCAGATCAGAATACAAAGCATCCAGCTTTCCATTGAAGTTCACAGTCATTTTTGTTTGACCTTCCAAAACCTGCTCTAGTATTGACTCCATCTTGTTATTCTGCTCATGAGGTTTTGGGTAGGATGAAGAACCATAAGTTCTTGTGAAACTGTTGTTCTGAAAAGGTCTTTGGTAAGTAGAACCATAACCCTGCTGATTCCCAAATCTCTGTTCTTGAAACCCAGTTTCATTGATGTAGTTCACATCCTTTTCCTCTGATTCAAAGGGTTCAACTTCTGCAGCAAATTGAACTTGCTTCTTGCCCACAAGGAGATTGTGGACATAATCTAATTTGGCTTTCACCTCAGTAATCTGACCTCCATCTATGTTTCCAGCTGATTTATTCCTCTCAAAATCTTCACTTTTGGTAGTGTTGCTAGACACCAAGTTCTCAATTAGCTTTTTGGCTTCTGCTGGACTACTAGTATTGAAGTTTCCTTCACTTGCAACATCCAAGGCCATCCGATATCTCCAGTCAATTCATGTGAAGAAAATTCCCAGCAGCTGAACATCACTGAACCCATGGTGGGGACAGTCCCTCTGATATGATCTGAACCTCAACCAAGAAGCTTTCAATGCTTCAGTAGTTTCTTAAGAAAATCCAGAGATTTTTTCTCTCAGCTCTTGCATCATTAAAGAAATTGTTGAGGAAGTCATTCTTGGTATCGTACCAAGTGGTTAGAGAACCTGGACTATCATTCTTGAGCCAATAAGCTGCATCCCCAGCAAGAGAGTATGGGAAGATCTTGCACAACATATAATCCTCTGAGACTCCATTAAGCTTAATGCTTGTCACCAAGTCTTTAAACTTCTCAATATGGTCCATGGGATGCTCATGAGGAAGACCATGGAAAGGATGTTGACCCACAAGAGTGAAGTACACTGGCTTCAGCTCAAAGTCATTTTTTTTGGAAGGGATGAGGACGAATAGCAGACCTGTTTTCATAGAAAAGATCAGGCCTGTTAAAATCAGCAAGGGTCCTCCTTCTAGCAGTGTTCGCAGCATCTTGTACAATGACTACTTGGACGAAATTTCCCTGATCATCAATTTGGTCGTCGTTTTCGTTGTAGGCATGACCCTCTTGGTCTCGTAAGACTCCAGTAGCATCACGTCGAATGATAGTTCTCCAATTCATGTCTGCTGATCTCTTTGCCTTAAGGTTCGTGCGTTCTAAACCTCTCAACTCCTGATTCGTATGATTCAAAAGCTGAGCCTCTTTATTGCTTCTGGTACTGCGAGAATGCATACACCAGAAACACAATAGAAGAGAAATAACGGATTTAAATAAACAAAAAATAAAATGTTTAGACTAAATTTTATTCCAAATCTAATGGCGAATTCAATGAGTCTCCGACAACAGCGCCAAAATTTGATATGCTCAAATTTACCCTTTGAACTAATCTCTCAAATTAAGAGATTGATTGCGGTACCTAGGGGTCGAATTCCACAGAGACTCAAGATTACACAATAGATTATCGGTTTTCGAATTAAGCTAAACGAGAATGAATGTAATGAAAACAGTGCAGTAAAATCGGTTGTAAATAAGATGGGAGAAACGTCAGGCTCAGGGAATTCTCAGGAAATCAGGAATGCAAGCTAATCAGTCAATCATGATTCTGCTATGTTCTAGAACTCGAAAGACAATGATAAAGTGAACCAGTTGTCGCTGCGAAAACTATCTATGTCTAAAACCTAGAAAACAAAATTTCTTTGTGAGTTATAAAGTATAAACATGCAATAATCTCATGTTCGATAAGTTCACAAAATCCCTAAATCAAATTCCTTTGCAGATTGGTATTTTTCTCATCTAAGGTTCTTTCTAGCTAATTAACCAGCTTTCATTGCGAGAATCAACCTATGATCAATAATCTAACTCGTCAGTTCAGATCAAGCATTAATCACAACCTAGATGAAGAACTAGTGTTCCAGAATCCTTAACTAACCAATCAACTAAACAATACATGAAATCCCTAATGAGAAACCCTAAACCTAACTGGCAAAGTACTCAGACATGGTGATTGAAACAATAAACATGTTGAATAAGATTGCATAAAAGAAATAAATATAGAGATTAAAGGAGTTCCGAATCTTCTCTGAACGAGTTTTAATTCTTCTCTCCAAAACTCTAGCTTAAAAACCCATAAAAATAGTATAAAAATAAGGAAAGCACGTTTGACACTTAATTGTACATATTAGGAGCTTCAGGGATCTGTTTGCAACTCTGCAAAGCCTGGAAAACGCGTATTGAAAATGCCATCTCTAAAATTTTCCTCCGAGTTGAGTTCTTCAGCACAGCTTCCTACTTAACTCCACAATGATCCATAATCTCCAAATAAGCTCCAAACGTACTTAAGCCTGCAAATGACTCTAAAAGACTCCAAAAACACTAAAAATACTTTATATATACAGCCTATATCAAGGCTAAAAACACTAAAAACCATGATATATCACTTGGTGAGTCGGTCAACAATAACCCATATGTCATTCTTCCCGCCGACTGTCCTCGGTAATCCGGTGATGAAGTCCATAGTCACCATGTCCCATTTCCACTCGAGTAGTGGGAGATTCTGCAATAGTCCACTCGGTACCTTATGCTCTGCCTAAACCAACTAGCAAGTCTGACAACACAACAAAAAAGTAGCGACATCCCTCTTCATGCCGGACCAATCATAATACCGCTTAAGATCTCGATACATCTTATTACTCCCCAGATGAATAGAAAACTGTGAATGATGTGCCTGCTCGAGAATCTCCCTCCACAACTGCTCATCATCTGGTCCTTGAAAAGAAGCATCCCATTTGCGGCAGTTTCATAACCGAAAACTCACGTCTCGACCTGCTTACACAGAGCTTCATCTTTACCTTGAGCATCTCGAATCCTCCACAATAAATCCGCCTGATCCAAGGCCTACAGACAAACTGACTCATCCGCTGCGGTAACTGCACATAATCAATGACCAGAACGCATCTCTGTCAGCTCTTGGATCTCCTTGGTCCCCGATACGTCACTCCTTCGTCTACTCAAAGCATCTGCCACCGGATTGGCCTTACCAAGATGGTAAGTGATCTCAAAATTATAATCCGCCAATAGCTCAATCCATATTCCCAGCCTCAAATTAAAGTTAGCCTGAGTGAAGATGTACTTCAGACTCTGATGATCTGTGAGAATCTGAACCTGCTCGCCATAAAGATAAGCTCTTCCAATCTTTAAGGCGAAAACGAGCGCTGCCAACTCCAAAATCATGGGTGGGGTAATTAGCCTCGTGAGGCCTCAACTGCCGCGATGCATATGCAATGACCTTGCCCTCCTGGATCAAAACACACTGCAAACCGGAACCAGACGCATCAGTATATACCGAATATGGTATTCTTGGCCGCGGAAGTACCAAAACCGGCATCTCTGTCAAAAGCCTCTTAACCTTTACAAAACTCAGCAAACAAGCGTCTGTCCACTCGAACTTGACGTCCTTGCCCGTCAAGTGCGTCATCGGCTTAGCTATACTGGCAAACCCATTGACGAACTTTTGGTAGTATCCTGCCAAACCCAAGAAACTCGAACCTCGGTAGCACTCTTACGCATGGGCCACTCTGTAATGGCTGTAATCTTTGCCGGATCTATAGCGACTCTCTCTTCTGAAACCACATGGCTTAGAAATCCAATACGCCTCTGCCAAAAACTGCACTTACTCAACTTGGCAAACAACTGATGTGCACTGAGCATCTCGAGAACCATCCTCAAATGCTCTGCATGCTCATCTCTGGTCCGAGAATAAATCAAAATGTCATTGATGAAGATAATCACACCGATCCAAATACTCACGAAAACATCATTCATGAGCTTCATAAACGCCACTGGAGCATTCATCAACCCGAACGACATCACCAAAAACTCATAATGCCCATAACGTGTCCGAAAGGCTGTCTTACGCACATCGTCCTCAGCTATCGCAATCTGATGGTACCCTAATGCCAAATAAATCTTAGAAAACCATTAAATCCGATTTTTAGATTATTGCTTGTTATTCACGAAACCAACTTCATATTGATTCATTTTAGCTTTTGATTTAACTCATTAAACCATAGTGTAAACTTGGTCCTTGTGGGATTCGAACCCTGAATACTACTCCATTAGCTGTGCACTTGCAGTACGAAATTAGGGTTAAAACTCTGTGTATCATGTTCTTGGTGCTGTTGCCGGGGACCAAATTTTTACCTTTGGTTTACAGCTAAATTTCTAGACTAAGAACGCTACTAAACTCGTTTTCTCTTTTTCTTGTTTCTCTTGTGTTTCAGGTGCATGTCCACAAGGAGCAGGAACAACGAAAATCTTGTCAGTTTATCTAACGATGAGCTAGCAAGAAGAGAACGAGAGAACAGGCAGAGACGCAACACACCTGTTCCGGATACATAAACATCAGATACCGCCACTACTGATATGGGCGACAACGGTGACATGGCAGCTCAGCTACATACTCTTCAGGCAGCCATGGAGCTGCTGCGTTTGCAACAAGAAAGGCAACTTGTGCAACAACCTGCTTTCGGAGACAAGGATGCAGCACACGCATACTATGAAAACTGAGCCGCAATCATCCCTCCGACAATTCAAAGGTAAGATTATGAGATCAAGCCTCGGATGATTGCACTCGTGAAGCAGCATCTGATTCACGGCTTGCCTGCTGAAATCCTGATGGATCACATCGAGAACTTCGAAGAAATCTTTAGCTCAACCGGCTCCAATGGTGTGCCTCCAGATTTCTCGAAGTGCAAGCTTTTCCCTTTCTCTCTCTCGGGAAAAGCCTCACGGTGGTTGAAGTCTTTACCACCAGGCTCTATGGCGACTTGGGCCGATGCGAGATCAGCTTTCTTGGACAAATTTTACACCAAGTCTAAGACCGCATCTTTAAGGAACAAAATATCCTCTTTTGAACAGCTATCTGGAGAGATCTTCAACGAAGCTTGGGAGAGATTTAAGGAGTATAAGCGAGAATGTCCTCACCATGGATTTAGCGATGAGCAGCTGCTCAGCACCTTCTACAATGGGACTACAGAAACGCCATGAATGCAGCCAGCAACGGTTACTTCTACACTAAGTCAAAGGAAGGAGCACTTGAGCTGATCGAGAACTTGGCTGCAAGCTCTAACAATAAATCTCTCGAGTACGATAGAAAGAAAGTCAACAGCGTGGAGTCCAAGAAGATCGATGAGCTCACGGCCAAGGTAAACCTTTTGCTAAAGAGAAACCAGAAATCGGTCCATTTTGTTGATGAGAACGGAGAGACACCTCTCTCTCAGGCCTTGCAAGAGGAAACCGATGTTGATCAGATGGAGGTGAATTACGTGAATGGGCAAGGATTTGGGCAGAACCATGGGTACAATAACGAGGGCTTCAACAACCATCCGAACTTGTCCTATAGGAGCACTAATGTGGAGAACCCACATGACCAGGTTTACCCTAAACAAGTAAACCATAATCCGACAGGGTATCAGAAAAACTACTCCAACAACTACCAATCACGACAATTCATCCCAAACCAGAACCGTTTCCAAGCAGGGGTCCAGCCGAGACAGCCTTTCACGAATTCGCAGCCTCGGCCTTTCACGAGTGTGCAGTCTCCTACTCCAGCAGCTGGATCCCAAGATGAGTTGAAAAACATGATGCAACAAATAATGGCAAGTCATCAGAAAGCAGCAGCTGACATCAACTCGAAGGTCGACATGATGTATGTGGATCTCAATGGGAAATATGAAGCTCTGTGGACTCACATGAAACAGCTGGACATCCAGATAGCACTGACTGTCGAATCCATTAAGAGAGCACCTGGTATTCTTCCTGGGAAGGTTGAAAACCTAGAGCTGAATTTGTCAACCCCATTAAGTTAAGGAGTGGAAAGACACTCCATGGTACATCAACTCCAAAATCAGCAAAGGGAAAATAAATTGCGACAGAGCATTCGAATGAGCAAGTTGGCGGTTCTGGAACACTATCCTCACCTTTCGATGCCTTTGAAGAAGATCCGCCGACAGAGCACCCTGGCCCGTCAAGCGAGCACATGCTCCCTCAGGGTACTCCATCGATTTATGTGACGAACCTGTGACCATTCCGGAGAGGATATACATGCCTAAGGTGCCCTACCCCGTGCCATAGAAGAAGTCTCGCAAGGATTTGGATGATGCAAAGTGTAGGGAGATGCTCAAGGATTTGACTATTAAACTCCCTCTTGTTGATGTTGTTCAGATGATAACTGCCCTGAAAAGGTACATGAAGACTCTAGTCTTTGGTAAAGTCACTGAGGAAGAAAAAGTGATGGCAGTCTCGAAGGAATGCAGTGCTGTTCTGCAAAACAAAGTGTTAAAGAAAAGAGGCGATCCAGGGCGATTTGTTCGATCTGTCATGATTGGCCCTATGACTTTTGCTTGCTCTCTCTGCGACCTTGGTTCCAGCGTGAAACTCATGCCTTATTCAGTGGCTAAGCAGTTGGGTTTCACTAAGTTTAAACCCACGTGAATCTTGTTGGTCTTTGCTGATTGGTCAACCAAGTTAGCGAAGGGCGTTTTAGAGGACCATCATGTGCGAATTGGAGACACATTGATCCCTGCCGACTTTGTGGTCATGGAGCTCGAGGAAGAACCAAAGGATCCTCTCATTCTTGGCCGACCATTCCTCTGCACAGCGGGTGCACTTATTGATGTTAGGAATGGAGTCATCGATCTCCAACTGGAAGACATTGTGATGACATTCGAGATGGATAAACTGCTGAAGAAACCCATGATCGATGGCCAAACCTTCACAGTTGAAGGCACATATGAGGTATACGATGATGCAGTAGAGGAACTCCTCTTCCCCGACCCTCTGGAAGCTGCTTTGACCTTGGCTGAAAGAGAACATGGCTTCCTGAATGAAGATGCCGAAAGCTTCTCAAAAATGCTAGATTCCAGCCGCAGGATGGAGCAAATGATTGCTTACATAAGTCTAGAAGATGAGCAGAACTCAACAGAAACAGATGGAGCACCTGCTCCGATCCCGCGAGCACCTGCTCCGCCTCTTGATCCGATAGATAGCCCTTGGAGCGAATTGAAGGCACCCAAATTGGAGCTCAAAACACTACCCGCCGGGCTCAGGTACGCATTCCTTGGAACAAACTCTACTTACCCTGTGATAGTGAATGTCGAGCTGAATAATGTGGAAGTAGCCTTGCTTTTGTTTGAACTTAGGAAGTATAGAAAGGCTATAGGTTACTCACTTACAGATATACCTGGGATCTCTCCTGATCTTTGCATGCATAGGATACATCTAGAAGATGAATCGATGAGCTCTATCGAGCATAGGAGGAGGTTAAACCCGAATCGAAAAGATGTCGTTAAGAAGGAGATAATGAAACTTCTAGAAACTGAGGTAATTTATGCTATTTCCGATAGAACTTGGGTTAGTCCTGTTCATGTAATTCATAAGAAAAGAGGAATCACTGTTGTAAAGAATGATAGGAATGAACTGATACCAACTAGGACTGTAACCGGCCATAGAATGTGCATTGATTATCGCAAGTTTAATGCTGCAACTCGCAAGGATCACTTTCCTTTGCGCTTTATTGATTAGATGCTTGAAAGACTCGCTAACCACCCATACTGCTGCTTTTTATACGGCTGTTCATGTTTCTTTCAGATCCCTATTCACCCGGACGATCAGGAGAAGACAACGTTTACATGTCCTTATGGAACTTTCGCTTACCGGCGCATGCCATTCGGCTTGTGCAACACCCCAGCAACCTTCCAGCGATGCATGATGTCCATCTTTACTGACCTAATCGAAGACATCATGGAGGTGTTCATTAACGATTTCTCGGTGTATGGGAGCTCTTTCTCTCACTGTTTGTCTAATTTATGTAGGGTACTTAAACGATGCGAGGAGAAGCATTTGGTTCTGAATTGGGAAAAGTGCCACTTCATGGTGAGGAATGGGATTGTACTGGGACAACGCATTTCTGAGGATGGAATCGAGGTGGAAAAAGCCAAGATCGGGGTTTGGACAAAGCTAACCGCCTACTTCAGTCAAGGGCATTCGCAGCTTCTTAGGCCATTACAGTTTTTACAGACGGTTCATCAAAGACTTCTCTAAGATCGCTAGGCCACTCACACAGCTTATGTGCAAGGAGGTGAAGTTCGAATTCGATGATGCATGCCTCGAAGCTTTCCACACGATCAAGGAGGACTTGTTACTACACCCATTGTGCAGCCACCGGATTGGAGCCTGCCATTGGAGGTGATGCAGATGCCAGTGACTACGCTCTTGGTGCAGTTCTCGACCAAAGAAAGGAGAAGAAGCTCCATGTGATCTATTACGCCAGCCAAACTTTGGATGAGGCTCAATGCAAGTACACCACAACAGAGAATGAGCTTCTAGCCGTTGTCTTCGCGTTTATCTCGTTGGATCGAAAGTCATTGTTCATTTCGATCATGCAGCGCTCAACTATCTCTTAACAAAGAAGAATGCCAAACCGCGGCTACGCAGGTGGATTCTTCTCCTACAAGAGTTCGACCTTGAGAATAAGGATAAGAAGAGGATTGACAATGGAGCTACCAACCATTTTTCCAAAATGCGCATTGACGAAGGTATCCCTCTCGATGACAGTCTCCCTGAAGAACAGATTTACTCGATCGCCATTTTCCAGATCAAGGAAGCACCTGCTCCCACCCTGCCAGCACCTGCTCGGATCGAATTCTGCGATCAAGTTGACCAAGCGAGACATCCTCCCATACCTTGGTTTGGAGAGATTGCCAATTTTCTAGCTGCTGACCAAGACCGCGAAACTTTGTGGGCTACAAAAGGAAGAAGTTCATTAAGGACATCCGTCATTACTTCTGGGATGAACCTTACCTATACAAGCACTGCCCAGATGGAGTATTCTGAAGATGCGTAGCTGAAGAAGAGATCCCAGAGATTCTGTTTCACTGCCACAACTCCTCCTATGCTGGTCACTTCGCCACTTTCAAGACGGTTTCCAAAGTGCTCCAGGCAGGGTATTGGTGGCCCACAATGTTCAAGGATGCTCAGCGCTTTGTCTCCAGATGCGATTCATGCCAGCGACAGGGCAACATCAGCAAGCGCAACGAGATGCCACAGAACTTCATTCTCGAAGTGGAGGTGTTGGATGTATGGGGAATCGATTTTATGGGCCCTTTCCCTTCTTCTTTTGGAAATGAGTACATACTTGTAGCGGTAGATTATGTGTCCAAGTGGTCGAAGCATTGGCGAGTCCCACAAACGATGCACGTGTGGTGGTTAAGATGTTCAAATCCATCATCTTCCCAAATTTTTTGGTGTTCCACGAGTTGTGATCAGTGATGGAGGCTCTCACTTCATCAACAAGATCTTTGAGACTCTCCTGTGCAAGAATGGTGTGAAGCATAAAGTCGCCACTCCTTATCACCCGCAAACCAGTGGGCAAGTCGAGGTCTCCAACTGAGAAATGAAGAGCATCTTGCAGAAAACTGTGGGAACAACTCGGAAGGACTGAGCTTCAAAGTTAGACAATGCTTTGTGGGCTTACAGGACAGCTTACAAAACGCCAGTCGGGACCACTCCATTCCCCCTCGTCTACGGAAAGGCCTGTCACCTCCCCGTTGAGCTTGAGTTCAAAGCAACGTGGGCGGTTAAGCTGCTCAACTACGACATAAACAAGCTTCAGAGCGGCGCATGATGCAGTTACATGAGCTCCAGGAGATTCGGCATCTCGCCAATGAGAACTCCAAGACCTACAAAGAGCGCAACAAGGCATACCACGACAAGCGAATATTGGCTCGCAACTTCGCTCCCAATGACCAAGTCCTGCTCTTCAACTCTCGGCTGAAGTTGTTTCCCGGGAAGTTACGATCTCGATGGTCTGAGCCTTTCACCATCAAGGAAGTTCGACCTTATGACGCTGTGGTCTTGTTTAACGCCAAAGGAGAGGAGTTTGTCGTCAATGGACAGAGACTGTAGCCATACTTGGGTGATACACATCTCGCATATGGGGAAGACTTTCCCCTCGCCGAGCCTCCTCAAGCCTGATCAGCTTACCAAGTCATTCTAGTGACTTAAACCAAGCGCTGAGTGGGAGGCAACCGACTAATAAGTGTATATATTTTTCCTTTTATTTTATTTTTCTATTAGTTTTTGGTTTTGGTTTTCTTTGTTTCAGTAATTCCAAAAATAAATAAATAAATAAATAAATAAGAGGAGAGAAGGGAGAAAGAAAAGAATTTTGGATCAGCAGCTAGCAAGAAGATACACGAATGGAGAATTTAGACATGGTCGCAATTTAAGGGTTTATTCGGAGCACCTGCTCCTGTACCACGAGCACCTGCTCGACCAGGTTAGTTTTCTGGTTTTCAACAAAAAAGTTTTTAAACTTGATTTTACCCTCATTAAACCATGATTTTCAAAACCCTGGCCGCCTTTTCCCCTTTTCTTATTTATTTTTCCTTTTTCCTCTCTCTCGACGGTTTCTCACGCCCCACACAAGCTTTTGCTCAGAATTTTCAAAACACCACCAATTTTTACAAATTTTGGGTCGATTCTGTGTGATTTCTCGCCCTCATCCTAACTACACTCTCGCTTTCGATAACCGAACAATGTAAGTTCCCAAATTCCACTCTTTTCGGTCCGCCATGGTTAAGGTATTTTGCAATCTATGTCGACTCTTTCGCTTGTCCTGATTTGTGATTGTGTTTGGTTTGGTTTTGACTCTGAATAATAGCATGATTCGCCTCTAATTGTTGAATTTGATTGACATGCAAATCTCTGAACCTTACACTTAGCTTTAATGGTGATTTTGAAATTGTTGTTCTGCGACCCTTTCTTTGCGTTTCGCGCTAGTTTCTGCCTCGTTACCTGCTCGTTTGACCTTTAGTGGGAGTTTTACTTAGAAGATTTGATGCTGAATCCACTTTTCATTTGCCTTCGCTCATATCTTTTAGTTATCTCTTTTTATTTAGCGATTTAGCTCTTTTTCTGGGTGGTTCACCTTGCCTTTGATTTTGTGCAACTTGGTGTGGCCCTGGAACTATTGTATAGGAAAATAGAATGGTTAAAATTTCACTTACGCAGGGCTGGAGGTACGGATGTGTCAGAGAATTACTGGTTATTCTTGTCGTTGATTCTTTTCTCTTCTTCATATGACATGCTTCTAGATTTATCAATGGTTTGCCATCATAGTAAATCGGCTGCCCTTCCTCTTTATTTTTCACCAGTAATTACCGTGTAGCTCAAAACATATAACCTTAAGCCTTCCCCTGCTTAAATCTTCAAAATGGTTTGTGGAATGGTCAAAGAATTCTTGAGTTTGGTATACACATCATTGCAATTTTCCGTCAAGCGACAATGCTCGTATCTTCCGAGTACTTGGTAGATTGCGATCCAAATTTCCGCGGATCTTGTCATCAGATGGTTTACATCTGCTATGTCATTCTCTTTTAAGTCAAACTTTTTCGTACTCCTCCCACAGTATCTCGTCGTCTTCAATCTAAAATGGAGGGATTATAGGTCCCTCCGGGTGATCCTTATGGAAGGGATATTCTTTGCTGTTAGCCTGACCGCTTGTAGGCGTAATGGTGGCAAAAGTCCTTACATTAGGTATGATAGGTGTATGGCGTCAAAGTTGGCCAGAGTTTGATGCATACAAAGAAATAACTAGACAAAATACAAATTCTTGACCGGTAACAAGGTCTCCTCGCTTAGTTTAGAGATCGGTTAAACTCTTTTCCACTCCACCGAATTTATTCACCAAATCTTAAATTTCTTGTGATAACTTCTCGAGGGCTGCAAGTATTTGCGATTGCTTGTCCATGGATTAGGCGCTAAAGAAAATCCAGAAAAAAATAAAAAATTCAGAAAGCAAAGATTCCCTCCTTTCATGCCCAAAATGTGGATGGCCTTGGGGAGGAAAGACAGCCCTATCATTTCTAACAAACACATCAATCGATCATGCTGGATCCCATACCGTATATTTTTATTGCTCTGGGGACATTTTAGTAATGAAATACACTAGAAATACATAAATAAGAAATGTACTCAAGAGAATTGTGGGAGTCGAAACTCCATTTCTGTTAAGTCTTCGTTTTGTCTTCGACCAAGATGAATTTCTCCCTTTCGACCATGTCTTGGTTTCATCTTTGGTCGAGATGAATTTCTCCATTTCAGCCAAGTCTTTGGCCGAGATGAATTTCTCCATTTCAGCTAAGTCTTCCTTTTGTCTTCGGCCGAGATGAATTTCTCCCTTTCGGCCATGTCTTAGTTCCGTCTTCGGACGAGATGACTTTCTCCATTTCGGCCAAGTCTTCGTTTTGTCTTCAACTGAGATGAATTTCTCCATTTCGACCAAATCTTCTTTTTCGGTCGAGATGAAACTTCACCTTGGTCGTTCCTTGTTGTTATTTGGACCATTCTTTTCGAACAGGCTTGGTCGATATTCGGAGGTTTCCGAAAAGTTGACGTGGCCACTTTGCGTAATTCCAGCCTGACCAATTAATTTAGCAGGTTGTTTGTTCGTCAAGATCATTTCGGAGCTACTTGGGCGAGGTTCCTCATTCCCTTTCATTGTACTTGAGTACATGCGGTGCATAAAAGTTTCCGAACATTGGCGAATTTCTGAAGCTTTAAAATGCGACGAAACGTAACTTGTACGTACTTTTGCTTTTGAGCTGGTGTATATGTAAGCCTCCTTCCCCACTCCCCTCTTTAAAAAAAAAAGAGGACAACTGAATTCTCACGAAGGCGAGTTACCTACGTATCTCTTTTAAGGATCAAGTCGCCTCGTAGTTTACATTGGTCTTCTTTTTTTTAGAACAACGGACCCTAAAGTTTCGTTGGTTTCAGGGCACCGCTCGCCTCTTTGGTTGGAGCTTCTAAGTTGTTCGGAGTGGCTATATCGGCCTGGTTGTTGCTGCTTGGCTTCTACGCCTTTTCTCTTGGGGCGATCTTTGTCTCGGCTTTCACTCGCTTCATCTTCTCCTCCGAGTTCATCCTTATGTTTCGAAGTTTTTGTTCCTCTAGAAAATAAATCTGGGATGCATTCTACTTTCCCAAATCGTTTACACTCCTCTTAAGTTGGTAACTTCAGACAAAGATGATACATTGATGGAATGGCCTGCATGGAGTTGATCCATGGTGTTCCCATGATAATGTTGTAGAGGGCCGGCTGATCTGCAACGAATAATTCGACGACCTTCGTTACTCCTTTAGCTTGGACCGACATCATAATTGTCGCTAAGGTCGTTGTTGTTTCCCCGGTGAAGCCAGTTAGTGGCTTCAGGATCGACACGATGTTGGGGTCAAAACCCGCACTCTCGAGATTAACGGCTAGAAATGCCTAAACATCAAAGAGAGTCTAAAGATTGGAAAATACGAATTTCCAACTCAACTCCCGTATTCGTATAAATCATAAGTTTGTGCCAAAAAACCAGCACGGCCAAGTTGATCTTTACCGAAACTGGCCAAGCTGACCTTTGCGAAAAAACAGCTAAGGTGCCGACCTGGAATCCCTAAAGGTGCCGACCTGGATTCAATCAGGTGCTGCCGACCTGGAATCCCTGAAGGTGCCGACCTAGATTCAATCAGGTGCTGCCGACCTGAACTCCTTCTCTTACGTGCCGATCTGAACTCAGCTAGGCAATGCCGAGCTGGATCGGGCATTGTCGAGCCGAAAACGTACGTAAGTTGCCTGAATCAACTTATACGAGAGAACGTCTTTTTCCGTAAACAAAAATGTGCCTAGCTGAACTGTCCCAAAATGTGTCAAGCTGAAACCATGGCATTCAGCTCGGCAGCGTCTAGCACAGCATGTGCCGAGCTGAACCCACGTCTTTCAGCTCGTCAGCACCAAGGCTGAATGTGCCAAGCTGAATTCACGACATTCAGCTCGACACCTTCAAGGCCAAAGCGTGCCGAGCTGAATCCGTGACGTTCAACTCGGCACCTTCGTATCCAGTGTTGACATTGTATCACAATGTTAATGACCGTACAATAGGCCATCCGTACCATCAGTCCGTACAAGAGGCCGTACAAGTCAATAACATAGTGATCAATGCTCGGTAAGATGATTCAAAGTGGTTTGTGCACTCATGCACCGAAGACTGAAGGCCAAAGAGGAAGTCTTGGACTGCAAGGAAGAGGAGCCAAAGAAGATAAGGTGCACGGACGCGCGCTTGGTCATGACCTTATCTACAAACGGTCATGACCAGCTGGCCTCTTTGCTTTTTCACCTTTTCCCACCTTTTAGCTCCTTTTAGCTCCTTTTGTAAACCAAGCTTATCTCTTCACACAGCAGTAGCTGCTTTAGGTCTTTAGGTCTTCACGGTTGTATATAAGTGAGACCACAACTATTTGTAAGTTAAGTAATTGTAGACATCATAATCTTATAATCATGTTACTCTCTCTTTACTCTCTCTCATTGTTCTTCATGTTCATCACATAAATCTCTCATAATCTCTCATTCTCTCTCACTCTAATCTTTCTATTTCCGCAAAGCCTTTATGGTATCAGAGCAATTTTGGTCCTAAAACTTCTACAATCATCATTCTTTCTCTTGTTCTCTCAATCGCTTCTCTTGTTCTCACAATCGTTCTTCTCCTTGTTCTCTTGGTCACTCTTTCTTTGTCTCTATAAACCTGAAGCTCAAAACTTCAGGAGTGTTCTTGACAAAGCAAGGATTTCCGAGCTTAAAACACAAAGCTTTAGCTTCATTTCTCCATCAAAACTTCATTTCTAAGCTTTAAGTCCAAAACTTTCAAAGTTCTTTGTGATCTTTGGCTTGTTTCTTGTCAAAGCTTGGAACTTTAGGCCAGATTCACAATAAAATTGTTTCTTGTTGCTTGTTGTTGTTTGGATCTTGCTGCAGGTGTTAGTTGAAATCTTTTCCTTTGTTCAATCATGGAAACCGAGAAGAAGACCAAACTTGCTTCCTTGCTGCAGGAGGACATGGAGGTGCAAGCTCAAGTGGCAATGAGTTCGGGAGGAAATCTGATCTAGAAGCCCTCATCAAGTCCATTGCCTCTCTCAAGGAGTCTGGTATCTCATTCTTATCCTCTAGACCTAAGAAATCCCTTTTGATTGATTTTGGTGCTTCCCATCATATGATAAGTAACCCGGACCTGCTTAGTAACATTAGACCAGCTTTAGGATGTTTTCAAATTGCCAATGGAGACAACGTAGTTGTTAGTGGAATTGGTGATCTTAAGTTGTTTGATAGGAACTCTAAGGCATTATACATGCCAAACTTTACTTCAAACGTGTTATCAGTTAAGAAAGCCACTACTGATCTAAATTGTTATGCCATATTTGGTCCTAACCATGTGCAGTTTCAGGATATTGAGTCTATGAGGTTGCTTGGCAAGGGTTGGACAAGAAATGACTTATATGTGCTAGAAGACACCTCACAAAGCAACAATGTTCAACCAATTTCTGTTGCATCTTGTTTTTCTGTCAACTTGAATAAGCTTTGGCATGCTAGACTGGGCCACCTTCATGTGAGGGCCTTTCAGTTACTGTTACCTAAGTTTTCGTTTGATCACTCTAAGTGTGAAGCTTGTATCTTAGGTAAACATTGTAGGACTGTTTTTCCCAAGTCTCAAACTCTTTATGCAAACTGTTTTGATCTGGTTCATAGTGATGTTTGGACATCTCCATGTCATTCTAGGGATAGAAATAAGTATTTTGTCACCTTCATTGATGAGAAATCCAAATACACATGGGTCACCTTATTGCAATCGAAAGATAGAGTGTTTGATGCATTCATTAGCTATCAAAACTATGTCACTAACCAATTTAATGCCAAGATTAAGATCTTAAGGAC
>OVBB01000336.1:4006-16015 GCA_900406415.1 Isatis lusitanica
TTCAGTTGTAGTCTTAACCTCAGTTGGTTCTGGAGTGGTCTCAATGCTGAATGCCTGTCCAACTAGAGCAACAGGAGTGGTTTGCATTCGATCTGGTGCAGCGTCGCCTCCAGTAACGGGAGTAATCTCAGCCTGTTGATTGGCCGCCACAGCAGCAGCAAGAGCTGCACTTTTGAGTCTTTCAGACTCTTCTTGTTCAACACGAAGGGCTTCATCTAGACGCCTAACCAATTCCTCCTTCAAGCCTCTTGTTGTTAATCTCCGTCTTTTAAGCTCTTCCTTCAACTCCGTAACCTTCCACTTGTCAATTGGTCGGTTGTCCAGGATTGGAAAAGGTGATGACGACATCTTAGTCTACAAGTTAAGGGAAACAAAAAATGAATATAAAATTCGAGAAATTACAGGAATCTATCGCAGGGGAATGCTCCTCTGTAAATCCAAATTAGCCAGCAAAGCCAAATCAGGAAAATAGCAATGCAACGAAACAAATCTATAAATTTAACAAAAACCCGATGCGAAAGAGATAAACATTTGATGTGACTTACAGTAAATTGGCCTGAAAGTTGTTGATATGCGGGAACGAACGCCGGGAAAATATGTAAAACCCTAAATTCGTAGGAAGAACGAAAATTAGAGAGAAATCCGAACACAAGAAAATGATCAAAACCCACCACGGAAGATTAAAAATTTCCACAGTACCAACGCAAATCAGACGAAAAGAATTCAGTTTTTTAACTCAAACCCAGGAAAAAAAGAAAACAAACCTGAAGGAAACGAAATCTAGAAGATATGAAACGGAGNCAAATTTCCACAGTACCAACGCAAATCAGACGAAAAGAATTCAGTTTTTTAACTCAAACCCAGGCAAAAAAGAAAACAAACCTGAAGGAAACGAAATCTAGAAGATATGAAACGGAGAGATAGTGACCGGTGTATGTAATTCTAAGCGAGACGAACAGATAAAGCGTACATTGGGAATTTTCTATCCCGTCATTAGTTTTTGACCAAAACGAAAAAATTGGGAAAATTGAAAGAGGAGGCGAATTCTAGGGTTCTTGTTCGTTGGGTGATTGATAATGGGAAATAACTCGAGGACCTGAAGTGAAGGGGTTGTATATGATAAATACCACCAATTCCGAAGTGGAAATGTCGAAATTACCCTCGTCAGTATACGGCGCCGTTTCGACGCTAAAACGCTTTGGTGGGGTTTCAAGAGGAGAGAATATTACCCACCGGAGGCCTCCTCGAGTCTTCTCCGTCCGTCGTCACATTTTCGGTTCTTCACGAGGAGCAACGCGACAATGCTTCGGAAGTATGTTTCCGCAACCCTACAAATCGGAGTATTCCTTGTGATAAATTTAATGGAGATATCTCATGTTGCTGATTCTCTTCTTGTAGCAAAATCAAATTTGTGTAGGTTTAGAATCGTGTTTCGTTGTTGATCTCTCTGAATTGAGAGCTATTGTGACTTTGATTCGTTGCGAATCTCACCGAAATGTGATTATTCCGTTGCTCTTTTGCTTAGGTCTGTTCTCGAGCTGTCCTCGCGTTTGTCAACAAAGAGATTCCCGAGGTATTCGGGAGCTCAGGTGAGTAAGCATCCACCGGTGATTCTAGTTTAGCATCTTGTGAGTACGCTCTCGTGTCTGATTGTGCGTGTTATGTTTGCAACAGAGGTTTCATTTGAGTTCTTCGAGAAAGGCATCTACATCTGGCAAAAATGGTGTCCCTGGAGCTAATCCCGTTGGGAAAACAGATGCCTCAAAAGTGTCTCCTCCTCCTCCTCCGGGGAAACCAGATGGCTCTAAAGGTAGTGCTTCGAAGGTGGTTGTAGGAGGCGCTGCGATCGCTGGTGCTTTTCTGGTAGCATATCAGACTGGGTATCTGGATCATTATCTGGGGAATGAAAAGGAGAATACACGTGAGCCAGTTACTGAAAAACTGGAGGAGTCTCATCATTTGAATGTAGCTCCCGGTGTTGAAGATTCTACTGGAATCAGCTCATCAGTGGATGGGAAAGCTGAAACGCAACCTCAAGTTCCTCATTCTGAAGCTTCTGAGGGAACGCAGAGTGACAGAGAAGTGCAGCATCCCGAGTCTGATCCAACACCTGAACGTTATACATATATTTCTTCTAACCAAGAAAGTGATGTTGATAAAGCAGAGAATAGCTTCCCTATTTCTTCCGATGATAACTCTTCATCTGAAGATTCGATAGCTAAGTCTGATACGTCCCTAGAAATTATTTCTGAGGCAGAAAATGTGAGGTTGGAAGCTGTACTAAAACCTGAGGACAGTACTATTGTTAATGCCCAGTCTAGTTCGGTTCATAGAACGAGTGAAATGGAATCTGCTTCTTCAAACGATCATCCCACTGAAAAAGCACCTGAGGTACTACATTTTCCTTAAGTTGAATTTCAAAGAGCACTACCCGTAGTGAAATTAATGGCTTATGGGTTAAATTGCAGCAGAAGAATATCTCAATGTTCCCATGTTTCATGCATTTCATATAACTTTTCTTGGCTTTACTTTTTCTGCATTGCATAGAATGCTTGGATGGTACAAGTGGATTTTTATATGTATAAGGATTGTGCTACATTGTCAGTGTTGACAGCATTCCTTAGTTTTTTGAATATGTTGTGTTAGAGTGGCTTTTTATAACATGTTGTGTAGAGTGGCTCTCTTTTTTTTTTTGTGACATCTTGGGTAGAGTGGTTATTAGGGGAGTTTTTTCATTAAAGCCATTAGGAGAGCACGTTCTGAAAATTCTTCGTCCCTTGAAATACCATTAGGAAAATATCCAGCCTCTTCAAAGACCGGCTAACTATCTCTCTCAGTACAGTTTTTATCAAACTCACACTTATCACTGATCTCTTGCAATTCCTATGAAGCTTTGATTGAAAGATCAGACTCCTCTTGCATAATTGATTTTTTCTTACATGTATAAACTAAGATGGATTAATGTAAATCTCTAATCAATCGTTCTCTTACAGGCTGGTGTTGAGAGGGAAGTAGAAAATCCAGGTTCTCTCCTTAAGGAATACAATCTAGAAGGCAATGGTACTGAAAACAGTGGATCCCCATCAACTTGGGAGCAACTAACTAAAGAAACGGAGGTTTCAGGCTTACTTGACTTTCCTGTCTCTGTTCCTTCAGTGCTTTCTATTGATTGATAGTCTGCGTGAAAATATTCTTAATCCGCTCTGTTTCGTGAATTAGGCTCTTCCTAACTCAACTGAGGGGCTGAAAGATGGTTACATGACTCAGGAAGGAAAGTTGGTACTTGATTTTCTGGATGCCATTCATGCAGCTGAGGAGAGACAGTCGCATTTAGAAGCCCAAGTTTTCTCTGAAAAGTTACGAGCCTTGAAGGTTGCTTGAAAGACGAAATATCTCATATACTGATTTAATATTCGTACTGCCCTTGCGTTATCTGTGAGAGATTAATTATTTACTTTTGCCACTCTGACCTCAGGAGAAGTACGAAAATGAGTTGAGAGATCTTAGGGCACGTGAATTAATGCGTATAGAGGAGGCGGCAATATTGGATAAGGTGCTTCTATCTCTTTACCTCTGCTTGGTTAACTCACTAAAAGGACATATGTCCGGTCGCATTGCTGCATCAGACTAACATGAAGATGTTCAGTTTTATATTTGCTTCTCTTGTAAACGTGGACATCTGATGCATTTTTCACTGGATTTTTGTAAACATCCATCTAGTATGGGTTTCCATGTTCCTGGGTAGAAAGAAATCTTACGACTATAATTTAAGCGCGACTTTTGCTTTATCCAGGAGCTTAAAAGAGAAAAAACAAAAGCAGCTGCTGCTATCAAGGCAATCCAAGAGAGAATGGAAGATAAGCTCAAAACCGAAATTGAGCAAAAGGTCAGGTCATTGCAGGGAGCTGAGAATATAATTGTAAGGCGGTTTGGAAAGTCATAACTGACAATTTGTATTTACTGCAGGAAATTGAAGCGCAGTTGGCTTTGAGTAAAGCTGAAGAAATGGCAAAAGCTGAGTTGACTTCGGCAATTGCAAAAGAAAAGGCAGCACAAATTGAAAAAATGGCAGAGGCAGATCTTAATGTAAGTAAATACGAAACACTGTACTTCATTTCCTACTATCTAGTGGTTCCAAGCTCCTGGTATAGAATATTGCACGGACTGTTTTTATCACAGCTAGGAAGATGATGGTCTAGGAAAATTAGATGCACGTTGAAAACATTTCATCAGGACAAGGAAAGTGAAGGAATTGTTCTTGAAACACAATAACACATTATCCAAGAATTCAATTAAGGATGAGAAATGTATACAAATGCTTTGATGAGCATTTAGTAAAGATGTGCTCGAATGAACTCGAACCTACATTATAACTTTCCAACTCGCACTAATTCTTGTTACCCATCTCTTTGTAACTAAGTAGAATTCCTGAATGTTGGTACATAACTCTTTTTTGTCTTCTAATTTCCGTAGATAAAGGCGCTGTGTATGGCATTCTATGCGCGCTCTGAAGAGGCTCGCCAAAGTCATTCAGTTCACAAGCTTGCATTGGTAAGAAACGAATGTCTGATTTTGTCGTGGGTTCAATATCATGTAACTCCGCTTTTCTATACCACCTTTTAACTTGATATATGATTGGGAAAAAAATTATTGTAGGGTGCACTTGCGCTGGAAGATACACTCTCGAAAGGACTGCCAATCCAAAAAGAAATCGATATGCTTCAGACTTATCTTGATGGAACTCATAAGGACTCAATCTTAGACTTGGTATTATCATCTCTNGCATGTGACTCCGCTTTTCTATACCACCTTTTAACTTGATATATGATTGGGAAAAAATTATTGTAGGGTGCACTTGCGCTGGAAGATACACTCTCGAGAGGACTGCCAATCCAAAAAGAAATCGATATGCTTCAAACTAATCTTGATGGAACTCATAAGGACTCAATCTTAGACTTGGTATTATCATCTCTTCCGGAAGAAGCACGATCCAGTGGGACAGATACAACACTGCAGCTGAACCAGAAGGTGAGCTTATTATTTATTCACAGATCTCAACGGATGTAAGAGAGTATAACTTACTTCTACTCTCTTGTCTTTGTTATTTTCAGTTTAATACCTTGAAAGGAACACTGAGACACTTCAGTCTCATTCCACCTGGTGGCGGAGGAATCTTAGCACATTCACTAGCTCATATAGCATCTTGGCTTAAGGTGTGCTATAATGTTGCTACTTACGAAACAAAATTTCTTTACTCAAAAACTGTGAAATTTAATTGCGTCCATGGCTTTTTTTTTTTTATTGTTGCAGTTCAAGGAAGTGGATCAAGCTAATGGAGGCATTGAATCCGTGATAAGAAAGGTGGATAATTACTTGGGGGAGGGAAAACTAGCAGAAGCAGCAGCAGCGCTTGAAGAAGGCGTTAAAGGAAGTAAAGCAGAGGAAATAGCCAGTGATTGGGTGAGACGTGCAAGAAACAGAGCCATTACAGAACAAGCTGTAACTCTTCTCCAATCTTATGCAACTTGTGCTAGCCTCACTTGATCATCCCTCGCAGATTTCCCATTGGAAAGGTAAATTTTTTTCTTTTATTCGATACTCAAGAGTCCTCGAGTTCATCGACTTTGCGGGAAGTAGTACCAACCCCTTTTTTGGTCAGAGGAAGAATTAATGGTTGTTACGACTCTCTACTCTATGTTTATGTCTGCACTATAAAACAGGCACTGTTTCTTTAGGATTTGATCACGGGTTTGGTGTTTTAAATCACTATTGTTCTCTCGAGAGATTTTATCCGAGTTAGAATGTTAACAGAATGAAAATAAGATGAATCTTTATGATTTCACAATATTTTATATCCTGCATTGTGATCATAAGATGATGAATGTTGTTGTGATGTGATTAATGTGCATCATATAATACTTGCATTATTATACACTGAAAGGCTACAGCCTATAGAGGATGCTTGTCGATGGAGGAAACATGCGTTGAGAAAAGACGAAATTGTCATATGACTCATAAAGCCCCATGAGGCCATGTGCTTCTGCTTTTCCGACATTATTATTTTCTAGTAGTAATAATGAATTATGGGATTTTTTTCCTCCGGCCAACTATGAGAGAAAAAGATTGGTGTCTGTCTTAACTCTTAAGCTCCCAGAGCCGCGAGCCGACAAAAAAATGTTTGCTTATTTATCTTACAATATGCGTTAGTTTTGGATTTTAAAGTAAACTATAAATATATAAACACTATACATGTAAAGTAATTATTAACACAAACTCAACTGCTCAAGCCCAGGTGATCAATGATGAAAGTTCTCAAGAACCGAAATTTAGATTCATCTCATTCAACTTAAGAAACCCTTACACACGCTTAGTCTGACTTTATACAACTCTTATCAAAGCTAAGAATATTCTAGACACGAACAGAATGTGCTGAGGATTATCCTTTTACATTTCAATCTTCTTTGTTTTGAAGCGAGCTGTATCTGTTTACCATCTTAATTGTCTCTAAAACATTGTTCGTACAGTCTTTACTTTTGTACTCGGTGTTGCGCGTGTTCTTTATGACCGTTGCAGGTTTCATCTCGGTTGGGCTTCTTTTCATCTTTTTGGGCTTCTGTTGTTGAGGTTGGCCCATTTCTCCATTATCATTGATCACCTGGGCTTGGGCTTGAGCAGTTGAGGTTGTGTTATAACCACTAGGTCCATTTCTCATTTTCAGTCTATTATTTGAATTTTATAAATTTTATAAGGAAATATAGCTTATCTTCACGATATAAAATAAATCAGAAAANTTGTTGAGGTTGGCCCATTTCTCTATTATCATTGATCACTTGGGCTTGAGCAGTTGAGGTTGTGTTATAACCACTAGGTCCATTTCTCATTTTCAGTCTATTATTTGAATTTTATAAGGAAATATAGCTTATCTTCACGATATAAAATAAATCAGAAAATATCGTTGATGAATTTTAAAGTTGACACCGCATTCACTTTCGGTGAGTTACCTTTTTTGCATTATTGTTGTGTCCCTAAATCCAAATTAAGAATCTAAGAAAGGTAACACACTAAACCCAACGAACACAAAGGTCATGCATGTATCCTTAATTTTTTAATTATCCATTTAAGGACATGTATATATAATTGGAACCTTGTCCTGTCCACATTATATAAATTTCTAAACTTTTTTATGGTCAAGTTTGGACTCTGGTTGCTAAAAGCAAAACCATATACTTTGGCATATGTATATGGGATAGTGGAATAATATAAAGAAAATGTAGAAAACCACATACTTTGGCATATGTATATTCTGCCCATATAGAAAAATAATTAGGACAGAGATTTAAATAAAACTTCTTAATCGGTTGCGGGAAACTTCTTCTCGCCGGTTTCTTATATAATTAGAGATGCTTAAATTTTGGTATATTGATTACTAAACGTACCGACCGTTATAGGTTTGCTCGACAACTCCAAAACCTTATAAAATTTTGTCAGCTAACATACCACTAAGTATTGGTATGGAGTCAAATTTCATATTATATATTTTATGAGTTATCTGTTTTTACTTAGAGAGAAAAGGAAAAGTTACACATGTACCGTACGTGTACGTATTTGTATTTACGGAGGAAATGACATATACGAAGTATACAAACATTTATTTGAGAAGCTGAAATATTCCCCCAGCTTCGTTACAGATAATTGTATTATTGAATTATCATCTAAAATTATAAATACGTGAAAAGAATGTAAATGTATTAATGCACCAGCGAACCTTAAATATGAAACAGCTAAGTTGAGAAGTGAGGTGGCACAACTCGTCCAATCACAAGACAACCTCACACGCGTATTTAAATCTGCGCCGTCAGATATATGTCACGTCGACATATCGAACGCTCGAGATCTCTTCCCCATACGTGTGATGCTGTCGCGAAGTAGTAAGTAACTTAACCTCCACGATGTTTCTTCTCGCTATCACCTTTAATTTTACTAAATTTCAATTTTATCATTGATCCCATTTCATTTAATAATGAACCGACTATTATTGTTTAGATAAATTAGTATAAATTCGTTAATAAATTCATTGCTCTCACCTTCTTTCTGCCTTCCTGTGAACAAGATGTTAAATAAAAACATTTTTAAAGTTATGTGTTAATATTCCAAAATTGTATTTGTATTCACATGACATGGACTCCCTACAAACTTTACCTTCGTAAATACTTTTTCAACAATAGGTTACAAACAATTTTAATGTAAGCCATTTGCTTTGTTCAATTCAGATCATATCGGTTCGGTTGATCAAAAGTTAACATATCAGCGTAACCTTTAGTTCCAAACTTTTCTCATCAAATACTATATTCTTAGTATTAATTACCTTAACCACAAGGTCTTTTGGCATATATATTGCTTACAGCCTAAGTTCTTAAAGACAACTTTTTCTATATATTTTTGTAATTATATAAAGTGGGCCAAATTTATGTTGTGCCAATTTTAAACACAACAACATACTTTTCCTATCGAGTACAATAATATACGCAAATTAAGGTAATTTATTTTACTACAAGATCAAAGACCTATATATAAGTCGAGACAACCTAGCTAACAACTCATCGCGAAACCAAAACAAATATCCATACGAACACAACACATATTTGAGACACAGAGGAAGAGAGTACTATATATATAACCCATAAGAAGTTTTCTTTATCTATTAGTTTCTCGCAATAATAAAGACAAGCTAAAAATCAGATCAAGAAGATGGGAGTTGGAGGAACATTAGAGTATATATCAGAGCTAATAGGAAGTGGAGGAAGCCATAGCTATGGCAAGAGGAAGAAGAAGAAGCAGTTTCAGACAGTGGAGCTCAAAGTTAGAATGGATTGTGATGGTTGTGTCCTCAAAATCAAAAACTCTCTTTCTTCTTTAAAAGGTAACTAATTAACTTCTTCTTTATAATCTAAATTAACCTATGGATGTCAAACTTTCCCATCCCATATGAAAATGTGTTTTTAGTTAAGCTACTTTTACATGGGCTTTTGTATTTTATGATTCAGTATCAATATAAATGTTTAAAGATATTGTAACTGCATGTATGAACTCTTTTTTAAGATATAAAAAGTTTCGACCCGAACCACTTCCGGATTAAAAATCTGACATAGATGAAAGATAAGAAAACTCGTTTATATTTTCCGAATTCCCGTTCTTCCCGTTTTGGAGTCTCATCCTGAACTCGTTCCCTGTCTATAAAACCTAATCATGTACATGTATACACAAAGATACATATATAATTAACTCCGTTTACATAACATATTCAAAGTCTTTTTCTATATCTTCTCAGGAGTTAAATCGGTGGAGATAAACAAGAAGCAGCAGAAGGTGACAGTGAGTGGTTACGCGGAGGCAAGCAAGGTGCTGAAGAAGGCGAAAGCAACGGGGAAGAAGGCTGAGATATGGCCGTACGTTCCGTACAACTTGGTGGCTCAGCCGTACATAGCTCAGGCTTACGACAAGAAGGCGCCGCCTGGTTACGTCAGAAAAGTGGACCAACACGTCACCACCGGGACGATGGCTGTTTACTATGATGACCCTTCTTACACTTCTATGTTTAGTGATGATAATCCTAATGCTTGCTCTATTATGTAGTTAATAGATCACTAATTAAGGGGATTTATATCATTTTCATAAATATGAGTTCTATAGATTTTGGTGTGTGTTTTTTTTCTTTATGTTCAGGATTTTGTCTTCTTTTGCATGTGCTTTCTGTTGGTGTTACAAGTAGATGTTAATTAATTTTAATAAATGTTTATTCTATACCATAATCAATTGGATGTTATAAGTGATCATTGTTTATACTATTTCTTTCTACCATTGGCACATTATTAAAAAAAAACTATCCACATTGGAAACAAATTCAAGTTCTTAAGTTTTACCCATTCCAAAAAGGTTCAATTTAGTTCTGCTACAAACTTACTAATAACAAAGACATGAAGGAATTATTATCAGCTGTGGAGTTTGGTAACATGGATTATTTNGTAAGTTCTTAAGTTTTACCCATTCCAAAAAGGTTCAATTTAGTTCTGCTACAAACTTACTAATAACAAGACATGAAGGAATTATTATCAGCTGTGGAGTTTGGTAACATGGATTATTTTTGGTCATTTGTTCACCAGTAATTCTAGTTCCAGGCTTTTGCTTTTGCTTTAGGTGTTTTTATGTTCTTTTTGGTAGTTTTTGGGAACTCAAAACTCCAGCTCTTTTCACCAACTCTTTCTCCTTTATATATAATCAAGATAAAAAAATTTAATATTCAAAAGTGGATAGAAAGGATCACATAAAGCTAACTCTGAGAGAAGAAAAGAATTTTGATATGTCTCACTACACAACATAAACTGCTCATGTAACGTTTCTATACATACCGATACGACTCTTGCTCCTCAGAATTATACAAAGTCACACCAGCCTTTAAAAACATCTTCATTGCTCTGTAAATGGAACCCAAAATCAGTTCCTGCACTTTCTTTTTCTTTCCTCGAGAACCCGAAATAAAGATTTATGTAATCTGTTTTCTTCATACCAATAACCAAAGTTTTAAACTTGTGTTTTTGCCTTAAAGTTGTTGCGGGGGGACCAAAAAACAGAGACATGACGCCGACGAACAATAACATGGCAACTTTATTCTAGACTTAATACATATTTTGTGACACAAGCTGCATCACTTACCTAGACTGAATCTAACCTAACACGCGCATATACACCTAAGCTAAAAAGTAGATGATTTTCCGAGGTCATACTCAACCAGATTTACGCAGAGGAGATGTGCCTTGTTCTTCAAGAGCAAGCTACTCATTGGGTTTTAGTTGAAATTATAATGTTTATAGATGATACAATCTATAATGGGGAAAAAGAAGTCACCTAGCGATATTCATCATATACATAGTTGTTTCTTCCTTTACCGAACGAAACTGGAGTTGGCTTCATCTTGTGTTACTTCCTGGGTAGATCTCAACAAAATTGATATCATAGAGCAAAGTTGCATTCCCAGGTATGTTACAGTCACCTGCATAAAGCAATACGAGAGAGTGTTGATTTCTTAACATTTCTATGAGCAGAGAGCAGAAACATATGTAGAGTGAATGGTGGGAAAGTACCGGAAAAGCATCCTGCAGGCTCTGGTCCATAAGCTAGCTGAGGTGGAATCTGAAGTTTACGCTTTCCCCCTGTAGACAAAACCGCAACGAAGACATGGTTTCAGCCTAATAAAGACATCCTCCGAGCGTAAGAAAATTACACAACTTGCCTACACGCATAGGAGGTACTCCTTCGCCTCCAAGAATCCCCTGGTCTAGACCCCTAATAACCTAATCAATCAATCACAAAGAAACTAACATCAGTTAAGAGAAGTGTCAATTCACTATATTGCAACCCAAAAGATCAGAACTTTTCTAGCTTCTTGGTCAGATCAAACTTTGCATTGCTCGGTCAAACAATCAACTGCATCAAAATTAGAATAATGAAATCCCATGGCTTAGAACTCGTCATCTCTAAGAAAGATCAGGTTTTGTTGTACCTTGCCGACGCCAATTCGCATAGTAAGTGGTCTCGCACGCTTGTATGTACTATCAAACAACGTTCCATCTGCAAACCTCGCCGTGTAATGCACCTGCCCAACACCAAATTCTCAAACTTTAAGCCTAAATTTTGCAACTTTTCGTGTGGAATCGCCTCCCAGACATGGACAAGAATTAATCAAAATGTGTCCTAAAAACATGGAAAGTGATGAACTGTGATAAACCCAAAAGCCCTAAACAGAGAATCTATGTCAATTTAGTGTAACATGAGGAGAAAGGATAAGTCATTTTTTGTGTGGCAATTTTCGAATGGATACAGCATAATCATGGACCATAAATATCTGACATTGACGAGTACGCCGCGAGGGGCTTTGTCACCGAATCCAACAGCGATATCACAGAATCCAAGCCCCGATTTCGCGTAGCTGTATTCGCAGAGAGGATCTCCAAC
>OVBB01000337.1:0-27596 GCA_900406415.1 Isatis lusitanica
GTGAAATCGAATTAAATCTAAACCGAGATTCGGATTACTATTCACGGGTTATTGTTCATAAAGACGGGCCAGATTTAGGCCAGAACATGCAGATGAGTCACAGAAGATTTTCGGGCCGGACTTCGGGCCCAAAGAGTTAGGTCGGCGGCTGGGAAGGAACCACTAAGTCCCACATCGAAAATATGAAGTCTAAGCACCCTAGGATTGTCAGTATATATATGTACACTCCTGTAAGGGTTAAAGGCATCCCAAATCCGAGTATAAANAATTACAAGATGAAAGATCTTAGTGAGACATCTTTTGTATTAGGAATCGAGTTTCATTAAGACCGTTCTCGAGTAATTCTTGGATTATCGCAAAAGAGTTATATCGATAAAATACTTAAAAGATTTGGCATGTATAATTGCAAACCAGTAGATACCCCAGTCGTTAAGGGATACAACTTTTGTCTCAAATAATGCCTTAAAGGAAAGTTGAAAATCCAGGAGATGCAAAAGATCCCTTATGCATCAGCTGTGTGGAGTCTAATGTATGCTCAAGTTTGTAAGCGTCCTAATTTAGCGTCCAGAGTTGGAATTCTAGGCAGATACTTAAGTAATCAAGGCACGGACCATTTGAAAGCAGTCAAAAGGGTCTTGAGGTACCTGAAAAGAAAAAAAGGACTACATGCTCACTTATCAGAGATCAAAAAATGTGGAGATCATTGGATGTTCTGATTCTGATTTTGCTAGATGTCAAGATAGTAAAAATTCCACTTCAGGCTATGTTGGTTGGTGGAGCTATTACTTGGCGTAGTGAGAAGCAATCACTAGTAGCTTCCTCTACAATGACAGCAGAATATGTAGCAGTTTTTGAGGCATCCGATAAGGGACTTTTGGCTGAGAATTTTTTTTACTGGACTGCGAGTTCTCGAAGGAATTGAAAGACCACTAAAGTTATATTTTGACAATAAAGCAGCTGTTATGTACTCCAACAAGTATAGGAATGCAACAAAGTCCAAGTTTATTGAAATTAAGTTCCTCATTGTTCAGGATAGAGTACAAAGTGGAGAGATTTCCATAGAACACTTAAGGACAAACTCCATCATAGGTGATCCTCTTACAAAAGGAATTACACCAAAGGTCTTTCATGAGCATACTGCTCGACTAAGTGTTTTATGGTTTGATGATCTTTTGGTTTAGTGGGAGTTTTTCGAATTCAAGTTTTGGGTTTTATGTTTTATTTACATTTATGCACATTTTCTTATCTGATCAGAAATAAAGTTTTCAGTTTACACTCTTTGTACAATAAAGTTATAGGATCTCAATTAGATAGGACCAGTTGAAAATCAACATTTATTGATAACTTTTCATGTGATTTTTATGCCACACTTTTCATAATTTCTCTATGTCATTTGACTATATTGATTTCAGTGACCATGGAAGGTTTAATTATTTTTAATATGATGAAGACAGCTATGATCCTATGTTTTTATAGTCAATGGACGTGATTGTTTGTGCACTGAAATATAATGACAATTTTGAAATTATAAAGTCTATCGCACTTTCAGAATACATATGTGACCCAGTGGGAGATTGTAAAAATTATTTTAGGGTCGCACATGTATAATCAATGTGTTAGAGTCATTATTTAAAGTAGTCAAAACTTATGTGGTCACTTTGGCATAAATAAAAGACTAAGAGACATAAGTGGTGTTATGGAAATTTAATGTGAGAATACATTCAGAAATTTCTAATTTGGTGAAGGGCCGAATTAGAAATTGTTCTATATAAATAGAAGGTTATGGTCCCATGACAAGCCTAATAAGAAATAATGAAAATTCTCTGCATCCCATCAATAAAGACCTAAAGCTATTATGGTTTTGTTGTGGAAGAGCCATTACCAAATTCAGAACATAAATCATGGATCCAAAAGGTACGCTTCCACTTAGGTATTGTTATCATTGAGAGTTTGACATGTTTTTATTGTAGTATTTAAAATAATTCCAACAGGAAGGAGGCATTGAGGGCGACGATGGCTCAGAGGTCAGTGATGGAGAGGGGTGTTGTATTGGATCTTTGCCGCAACACTGGTGGAAGAAGAAGAGGGAAGAGATGGAACCGTAAAAAGGTGAAGACTGGGAAGAAGGATTTTTTTGAAAAAAAGGTGATGACATGTCCAACGCAGGATAAAAAGGTGAGCTGATGTAGCAACGCAGGATAGACTCATTCTACTTTCATATAGTAGATTTGTTGTCAAAAACAAAAAAAATATTTTTACACAGGATTTATTTTTTTTTAAAAAAATTTTAGTTTTAAAAAAAAAAGAATATATATGTAACAAGATGAAAGAGATAACATGTTTGATAAACCAGAATTGATTAAAGTTATTAATTATTTTTGGCCTATTTGTATACATATTTTACTTCCTAATAGTTTTGGGTTCATCTTATGATATGAATTATTGTTTATACTTAAACAAAATTCTATATTAATTAAAAGTTAATTAAAACTTTTTGAAAGGATATTAAAATTTAAAATTCATATTGGATGTGGACGAGTGATATTATGTTTGTTTCTTGCACTATTTTTTAATTATTGGAACCATTTATATTTTCAAAATTTAAATTATTAGCTTTGTTTGTTCCTGATTTAATTTGTGGAGTAAAATATTTCTTCATAAATTCCTTTTTCAATGAAAAAATAAAGAAATAAAGTAGCATTATGTGTCTTAAATTTAACAAATTTTTCATCATAATTGGCGTAAAATTTAAGGAATGTAGAATTCATCATCTTTTTTTTTTTCATATAAACTGGTCGCCAATGGAAGTTTTTTATGTTCCAAGATATTTTGTATCTATCCTACATGAGGACTATCACTGTTCTTAATTTGAAACAAGATATCTTGATATTTTGTTAATAATATATATTTTTGGAAACCTTTGTTCCTTTTTTGGTTATCATTTATGTTTACAATTTGTTCAATTCCTTTTTTTATTTCTTTCTAATATTTTATTTTAAATTTAAATATTCAGTTTCTCAAATGAAATTTTGTTCAATTCTTTTTATTATTAAACGATCACCAATCGAAGCCAAAATGAAAAGCAAATTGTAAGTTCTGAGATTGAAAATACTTTTCTAAACCAATAATATATTGTTTTTTTTTTTTGACATGAGGGAGTACACACCAGCTCAGAACGACTCGACAAGCCAAGTCGGTACATCAACATCTACATGAATAATGGATGAAGGATAAGATCTAGCACTTCTTGCTAATTTATCCGCTCTTAAGTTTGTTAATCGTGGAATATGAACGAGTGAGTAGACATCGAACAAATTCTTTGCCCTTGCGAATTCTTCCAAATGCACTTCAAACGCCGGCCATAACATTGGTTGAGACACAATCTTCACCAACACCGAGCAATCTGATGCAAATGTAACTTCCTTGAATTGTAAAATACTCATACAATCCATTGCCCAAATTAGAGCCTCAAACTCTGCGTGTAATGGTGACAGACTACTTCGGATATTCCGAGCTCCCATTATTACTTCGCTTCCCAACTCTTCCGTAATCCAACCTTGTCTAGAGTAAGTATCACCCGCTTTCCATGATCCATCCACCTGACATACTCTACCCGAAATCATCTGGGCCGTGGTATGTGAAGTGCTCGCCCGAGGCTCCCTGTCGAACGAGTCTGACCTCGCTGTGATTGGGCATCCGCCCATACCTGTGCTTCCGAGCCCGCTAACTGGATAATATCATTACGCCCTTTCCAAATGTACCATAAAAGCCATGGGTATAAATTCCCCCTGCTCTCTGGAGGTAACCTCCAGAAGAGATAATCCATGTTCGTAAAAAGAGAGCCGGTTGGAAACACTGCCGGATTCGACGGCACCTGAGACAATGCCCAGACCTGGACTGCCGGCAGACATTCGAAAAGTACATGATTCAGTGTCTCTATCTCTGTGCCACAGCGCCCGCAGTGAGTGTCACATTAAATCCCTCTCGCCTTAAGGTTCCCCATCACCGGGAGACAACCCGAGACAATTTGCCACAAGAAATGTCTTAATTTAGGAGGACATTGCACCGTCCACGGAAATGCTTATAAAGTTTTTATATCTGGTCCAAACTTAGGAGGACCACTTAATGCAATCTTCGAATCTCGTTCCAAATTATATCCCGATTTGATCGTATATCGATCAGATTTTGTATAATGCCACCCAATCGAATCAGTTCGACGATTTCGACTGATCGGTATACCTAGTATAAGAGCGACATCCTCGGGACGAACCAGATCCCGAAGCAGGTTAATATTCCACGTCGAAGTCCTTTCATCAATAAGGTGATTAACATAGAGTTGCGGATAGTGAATAAAAGTTTACCAATAATAGATTGTTTATCCCTATTAATTAATATTCTTCAACCAATAGCAAAAAAAATCTTTACAAAACATATCGCCCAAAGAAACAGAAAATAGTCTCTCACTTTTAATATCTACTTTGAAAAAATAACCTTCTTCAGATTTTTTGGAACCTTTTTCCTTTTCCATCACGGGTTTGTGCAGAGATAAAGGTTAAATATAGAATCTCTCCTCAATATAATTGTCACATATAGGTGAAGTGGTGTTTTGGTCTGCTCAGAGACTTTGATGCAATTAGGTTGACTATAAATTTCTTTTTTAAAACTTTTTTTATCTATTAATTAATTTATAAAGTTTTTACAGTTATGACAACTTTCTTCCTTTGTTATATTCTGAAATCTTTGTTTGAATTTGATTCTTTGTTATAGGCATGGATAACTGAATGGACATATTTATATGTTTATATTCATTCACTTGCTTCACAATTCAAGTTTCATGTAAAGAAAGAGAGAAGTAGCTCTATTTTGGAACAAGAATAATCATGTTTTTAAAGTTATATGAGGGAGATGCTCTGCGAGTAAACATTTCATATCTAGGGCATGTGTTTGGTTTCTTTTGCCTATCAAATTTAGAAATATTAAGGTTCTTTCATCTTTCAATTTAGAAGTCATTCTTAAATATTATATTTTATTTTTAAGGGGAGTATTATATTTATAAAAAAACTGGAGATCTTTTGCTAATATCTTGAAGTTATAGTTGGGATATGGATCATATTCTTGCTAATATACTTACAGTTATTTGTGCATTGATCTTTTAATCCGAAGCTCGTTAGGATTTTATGACGACGACTTTTGTTCCAGTGTTTAATGGGAATTATTATGAATGTTGGAGCTTAAAAATGAATACAAATTTTAAAGCCTATCGATCTATGGGATGTGGTGGAGATATGAGTTCAGCAAGAACAACTGCATGAGACTACATCATCATCTAATGAATTCAACGGAGAAAGTTATACATCATCAGCCGCTGATTACTATTCAGCATATTGAAAACAATGGATGGAAGCAAAGGACGTGAATGCTCTTTAATTAATCCAAACTACATTAAGCCATGAAATGTTTCCATGGATAGCTTCAGCGAGATCGTCAAAGTAAGCATGGGAAATTCTGTTGCTGAATCATTAGGTGGTCCTATATTTCAAGCTAGAAGGTTATCTTATTTCGAGAAGAGTATAAAGCTATGACAATGAAGGATTCAGAAACAATTCATGAATTCACTTAGAAACTAATGGAGCTTGTGTTTTATATGAAGTCTTATGGTCGGAAAGTCAAAGATAGATAATTGGTGAAGAAGATTCTTTCCTCTTTACCAACAAAATTTGATAAAATCTTGGTGGATGTTGAGGAAACACTTTCGAATAGTGTGCTTATCGATTCCTTGATTGTTTATGAATACAATATGAAACATGTTCAAGAGTCTTTAGGAAAATCAGTTACTGAAAATGTTCATGTGGAAGAAACTCTTCAAGAAGAAGCTGAAATATTATATTCTTTGAATAAAATCACTTAATGCCAAGTGGCATCGATGGAGAGACAAAGCAAAGTGTTTTAGTTGGTGCAGCAGAATCAAAAGATGCTTATCCAGATGTAGAAACAAATGGTGGCCTTAATGCAACATACATTTTGAGTTTTCTGACATTTCTTGAAAAAGAAGAAGCTGCAAGGACTTGTTTTGGTTTAGGCTTTTTTTTTTCTTCTCTTTTTTCTGAGAGTAATTATTATTAACCTATGTTCCAAAGTGTGTTACGTGTACGGTTGGTCTGGACCTAGTGAGTTACCGATTACTCGGGAATTATTTGGAGATTACTCGGGGTGACTTTAAAATACTTTATTATAATATTTTTTATATATTTGTTTGGGTAAATAATATTGATAGGATAACATGATTTAATGGTTAAAAACTATTAAAAATCATGAGATCAGTGTTCAAGTGATTTTTTTTTTTTTACATTTTTCTATGATCCTTACTACTTCATCTTCATCTTCTACATAAAATTTTTGTGATTTTTTTGATTTTGATTTTATTTTTGAGTGAAGTAAAACTAATTTATCAAATTATTATCGATTAAAGTGATCTTGGCTGAATCAGTTCATATTTATACACTCTTTGTGTTTCAATTATACAGTTGAAACAAAAAAAATGTGAGTCACTGTATAATGTAGTCGTTTCATTCAACTCGCCATGCTCCACCATCGCCGATCGAATTCTCAGACATATACTAGTCTGGCGGGCGAGTTTTCGAACATGGCTATTTGCACACGATTATCACAATAAGTGTGGCTTTTATGTATTATTAAGTGGGATATTATTTTGAGAGAATTACTATACTAACATCAAAATGTAGTATAATTACTAATCTAACATTTTTAAAATCAAGTTTACTAATATAACATTAATATTTTGTATAAAAAATAATAACCAAAAATACTTAAAGTATTTACAAGTATACATATGCCATTATAGATATAAAATACTATTATCATTTTAAGTTTATAAAAGTAAAACTTTTATTTCTATCATCAAAATAAAAAATAAATATAAAGAAAATATAAGAAAAAAAGTTACTAAAAGAAAGTAATAAGAACCACAACCAATCCTATCCCAAATTCAATTTTCATCACCTCCCTTTTTCACAAATTCTGGCGACTGCATCAATTTCGGCGACTCTGCATCAGTTCCGCCGACTCTACATCAGTTCCGCCGACTCTACGTCAATTCCGGCAAGCCCTTCTTTATTCCTCTCTAATCCTTCACCACCGCCACTGCTATTCTTGTATATGCGCCTCCATTGCTCATCTCATATCTCCTTTGTCGCTTCCTCTCTAAACCGCCAGCGAACCTTCCTCCACCACTCTCTGAACCACCACCACCTCCGAGAGAGTGAACCCTCATTTTGAGTTTTGTTTTGCTGTTTCTTTGATGTGTATTTTTATTTTTCAGTTGATATTTGAGATTGAAGTGTAGGAACATTATTTCTACGATATGACAAAACTGAATATTTGTTAAATATAATGAGAAAACAGAATTAAAATATTACAACACTTAATACCTATATCTGATAGACAAAACGATTTGTGTGGAGTCAAGACACTCTTTCCTTAATTCTTAAATTGCGCGTAGTGCGACGGTGTTTACGCAATCAAAATCCTAGGATAAAACCACACTTCCGACTATTCCACAACACTTAGAATAGAAGCTAACGAACCTTAGAAACTATGTTTTACTCTCAGACACAAAAAATAATAAAAAACTAAACATATAGGAGATTGTTTTTTCTTTGTTTTTTTAAGTGATATTGCTGTGTGTGTTTCAATGAGATGGAGATGCAGTGTTTATATAGCCAATACAAGCAGCATCTTGCGTATGTACGGTGATGGTAACGTACACCTCAATAAGTGGAGATTTGATAATCATTATCATTATAATTATTAAGGTGAGTCAAGATTTCTTTAAGTTACATAATCAAATTTTGAAACTGCACTCAATGGCCTTAAGTTACGTTAATATCAACAATTAAGGAGAGATTCTTTTGTTGACTTTGTCAACACATAAATACAATCCAAAGTATAAACTTTTGATCCATTGGCCCATTAACCAAATTACGAAACCCGAAACTAAGTCCGGTTTGCGTGTTTTCTCTTTGTAATTCATTAAATATATAATAAAATTTTAAATCTTATTATAGTTTCTCCACTTTATATATAAGAGGGATTTAACCTCTATCTTTCATTTCTCATTCAAAACGAACTTCAATTTTTGACATATGAATACACTATCTCATAGTGTCCACAACACGAAATCCAATGATTTCAAAAACATACGGTATTTCCAATAACCGAGTTATCCGGAAAATCACCAGAATATTGGCCAATGCCATTTGTCTATAAACAGGTTCCAACAATCCTCCACATGAATAGAAATGACTCTAGACACTAGACGACTCAATAGACTCGAGAAAACTTAACTTCTTAGACAAGACTGGACAGACTTGACTTCCTAGACAAGACTCAACAGACTTGACTTCCTAGACAAGACTCAACACAAACAATTTGAGAGTAAAAACGAGAAATCCACTGCAAGATGAGTTGGTAGCATTTTTCAGCCTTGAACCAGTCATTGTTAATATCTTTCGGGTTTACTCGGCCAGGAGGTGAACATTATGTCTTGAACCACACAGGCTTTGATGTAAACCGAGACAAAAGATAAAACACAGCTTCAATCTCTCATAGAACTAGGTTCTCTATTGTGTTCATTTTGGCTGTGAACATGCCTGGTTAATCATGAGTGAAGTTAGAGAATATAGCATTTCATTCATTCTCCTAGAAATGGCCCCATTTCACACTCACAATGTGATTTTGCCATTAACTTGTTTAAAGGAGTATCCTGTACTACTCCACTTATATCTCAAAATAATGGACACAAATCATTAAAAGCCATTGCTTATCCTCTAAACCTTACAGGTAGCACTGTTCATCATCATAGGAACTGGGTAGAGACATGGAGTCTCACAGTTCTTTGGGCAGATTCAGTTTGACTTAGTTTTCCTCTTGAACCTAAGTCGATTAATTAGGTAGGGTTACCGTCAAAACATCCTCTTAAGTCATAGGCTTTATACCCATTCCTCACGATGATTTTACAGTTTGATCTCATAACACACCTTTAAAAAATTGGATCCTAGGTTGTCATCTGATTGGATGTAATCTGTTAAGATTACTCTTTTAGAGATCAATTGTTTAACATAGCTCATAACTTTTATCGCATATGACTCACTGCATTAGTTATGGCTTAAGTGTTTACACACTTAAATACCTATGTGGTAACTTAGTGCATGAACAAACTTTGTTATGCACCCCCACATTTTCAGGTATGTGTATAAATGTACTTTTTTTTTTTTTTCAAAGTTCATATAGCTTAATGCCAATGACTTTATGTGGTAAGCTACTCTTTCCCCCTACATTTTTTGAGGTGACTTAGAATCATGCATATTTGCATCAACTTACTAAGAATTGAGGTTTGTTCTCTTTACAAGAGCTTTTTTTTTTTTTAATTTGGTCTTTATTAGACTTGCACTTTTGGAATGAAATTAATAAATCTTTGTCTAGATTTATAATTCTCATATGCAAAACATTTATTCCAAAAAACAAAACTTTAATTAAATAAGCAACTGCATTATTGTTATTGAAAGTTGAAAGGAAAACAACAAAAAACTTGAAACATTGTGTTAAACATTTTTGGGTAAGACTGTCCTAACACACATTTTGATCAGGCCACCCTGAAAAAACCCCTTGCCCAAGTAAACCCTATGTTTCCTGAGCACAAGCTTATCAGAATCGAAAGTTATGGCAAATCCGGCTTTGCTTAAAAACGAACCGGAAATCAGATTCTTCCGCATATCTGGCACATGTTTCACATTTTTTAGAGTTATCTCTTGTCCAGAGGTCAACTGAAGCTTCACTTCACCACGACCTTCAATCTTGGATGAACCAGTGTTACCCATCAGCAGTCACTCCTCATTCTTGCATTTCTGATAGGTGCTAAACATGTCCTTATCAATTCATATGTGAGTGGTTGTCCTGGGTCATACCACCAAACTCTTGGGTTGTTGTTATTACACTAACGAAAAACTGATATTTTGTTGAGTACTTTTTGATAAGAACAAGTATTTTCAGGGATTTCTTGTTCAGAAGGATCCTCTTTTTGCTGGTTTTTAATCAGCGTTATTGGTTTCTTTAATTTTAATTATTTGTGGTTTTCGGTCATAGTTTCAAACGAAATCTTAACTATTTGCCTCACACTTAGCTGTATGCTTTGGTTTTAATTATTTATCATTCTAAGTCGTGCGTGTTACTTGTTTGCACGTTATCACTTTATTTTCAATCAATGGATTGAATTTGGTGTTGTTGCTTTTTCTAGGTGTTGAATGATTAAATTGCAGCTTTGCTTATTTTTGTAGTCTCAATTGCTTTACCGGTTTATGAGTTCCAGTTTGCTTTATTTATTTAGCAATTGTGTTGACTAGAATCTGTGACCTTGATTGTGGATTATTTTATTATTTTTAGATAATCTGTTTGAGAAAATTTTGCATTAAATCGTGTGCATTTTTTTTTTGCTAAATGTAATTATCTTTGTCCACTTTCGATTTTGTTTAAAATTTGTAAATAATTATTTAATTAATTTATTTGCATTTGTTTAAATAATCTATTTTTTGTTGATTGTGTGTTTGATATTGAATAATATATTAATTCGTTTTTTGGTTCTTTGTAAACAGATCCAAATTGAGAGTATGATTAACAACACAAACATGATCAACAAAACCCTAATCTTTAATGGATCTAGTTTAATGATTGGCAATGGAATTGGTGAGTCGACGCCCCAAATTCATTTTGGGAGTGGTCTGCCATCTATAATTTCATCTGCCATAGAAACTGAAATGACTACTGATAGTAATCAGAGTATTCAGATTTCGTCATTGCTTAACAAAAGTTACAGCAAAATTGAAAAAAGTTTACTAAGACTGTAGGAACATTATTTATACGATATGGCAAAACTGAATATTTTATTGATATGATGATAAAAGACATAATTAAAATTATAACACTTGTTACCAATGATACAAACGGTTTGTGTGGAATCGAGACACTCTTTTCTTAATTCTTAAATTTCCCGTAGTGTGACGGTGTTTATGCAATCAGAATCACAGGATAAAACCACACTTCCGACTATTCCACAACACTTAGAATAGAAGCTAATGAACCTCAAAAACTATGTTGTAATCTCAGACACAAAAGACTAGAAACTAAAAATAATAAACTAATGAGAGAAAGAGATTGTTGGTTTTAATTATTTTTTGGTTGCTCGTTCGTGTCAATATGCGATGGAGACGTCTTGGTTTTATAACCAAACTCTAAGGCCTTGTTTACTTACGTATGATAACGTATCACAGCCATAAAAGGAGAATTCATACTCATTATGATAGTTAATGTGAGTCAAAATATATACATGTTACAGAAATCAAAGTTTGAATTTTGATTTAATGGTCTCTTTGACTCACATAAACGACAATGATGAAGATATTTTTGTTGATTTTTCAACAACAAATCTTAAAAGAATTTATTCCAAAGAATAATCTTTTAATATATTGGTCCATTAACCAATTTCCGAAACCCGAATCTAAGTCCGGTTTGCGTATCTCCTTTTTAAAATACATCATATGTATTTTACGGTTTTTATTTTATTTTTAAAAACCATATTATAGATTCTCCAAAATTATGAACAAGAGGAATTTAACCTCTAACCTTCATTTCGCATTCAAACGAATTTCAATTTTGACATGTAATTTAATTTACTTCATAGTGCTTACGAACGTCCGGTCATTCCGACGAGACTAGACAAGACCTGACACTAGGACTTTTGAGAGTAAAAACGAAAATTCACTATATCTGAGCTGGTAGCATTTTTCAGCTTTGAATCAGTCATTGTTAATATCTGTATATCTGTCGGGTTTACTCGGCCAGGAGGTGAACATGATATCTTGAACCACACGTGCTTTGATGTAAACTGAGACAACAGCTATAACATAGCTTCATTTTCTCATAGAACTAGGTTCTCTATTGTGTTCATTTTGGCCGTGAACATGCCTGGTTAATCATGAGTGAAGTTATAGAATATATCCTTTCCTTCATTCTCCTAGAAACGGCCCCATTTCACACTCACAAGGTGATTTGCCATCGGCTTGTATTTTAAGAAGTATCTTGTAATACTCCACATATCTTACAAAGCTTGGTCTCAAATCATTAAAAGCAAACGCTTATCCTCAAACACTTACAGGAAGCATTGGTAATCATCCTAGGAACTGGGCAGAGACCGAAGTCTCCTACTGCTCTTATTAGATTCCACTTGAATTTGTTTTCCCTTTGAACCTAGATCTTGGGATCTCCAGTCACATAGGTAGGGTTACCATCAAGCATCCTCTGAATTTACAGGCTTTAAACCCACTCCTCTTGACGATTTAACAACTTGATCTCGTGACAAACCTTTAGTAAATGGATCCGCTAGGTTTTCATTTGACCTAATGTAATCTTTCGTGATTACACCGGTTGAGATCATTTGTCTAATGGTTTTATGACGTCTTCGAGATTTACCATTATAAAAAATATTTCGCGCCTGACCTATAGCCGATTGGCTATCACAATGTATGCGTAATGCCGGCACTGGCTTATCCCACATGGGAATATCTTCTAAAAAGTTTCGAAGCGACTCAGCTTCCTCTGCAGCTTTGTCTAACGATACAAACTCGGATTCCATGGTCGATCTGGTCAACACAATTTGTTTGGAAGATCTCCTAGACACTGCTGCACCACCAAGCATAAAGACATATCCACTCGTGGACTTTGAGTTTTTGGAATCGGAAATCTAGTTGGCATCACTGTATCCTTCCAAAACTGCTGGTTCTTTACCATAGTGCAGTCCATAACTCTTAGTATAACGTAAGTATTTCAATACTCTAGTTATGCCTTTCCAGTGTATATGACTTGAATTACTCGTGTAACGACTAAGTACGTGAACTGCATGCACTAAATCAGGTGTAGTACAATTCGTTAAGTACATTAGACTTCCGATTACACGAGCATACTCCAATTGTGACACTGCTTCACCTTTATTCTTAGTAAGATGAAGATCTGGGTCTACAGGAGTTTTTGCACTCCCATTTGAGTAGATTTTGAATCTCTCAAGTATCTTTTCATCATAATGGGCTTGAGATAGGATGATTCTTTCAGAATTTCGAATGATCTTAATTCCTAGAATAACATCCGCAAGTCCCAAATCTTTCATATCAAACTTGCTAGTAAGTATGTTCTTAGTTTGACTGATCATGTCTTTATTACTACCAATAATGAGCATGTCATCAACATACAAACCAAGCAAAACATACCCATGTGGTGTACTTTTGAAGTATATGCACTTGTCACATTCATTAATGCTGAAACCATTTGACATCATCGTATTGTCAAATTTTTCATGCCATTGTTTTGGAGCTTGCTTAAGTCCATACAATGACTTTACAAGTCGACAGACTTTGTGTTCTTATCCTGGGATGACAAACCCTTCAGGTTGTTTCATATAAACCTCCTCTTCAAAATCACCATTTAGAAATGCAGTTCTTACATCCATTTGATGGATTTCTAGGTCTCGTAATGCTGCAATACCTATCAGCATTCTGATTGAAGTTATTCTCGTTACTGGAGAATAGGTGTCAAAGAAATTCTGGCCTTCTTTTTGCCGGAAACCTTGCACCACAAGCCAAGCCTTGTACTTATCAATTGAACCATCAATTTTCAACTTTTTTTCTGAAAATCCATTTAGACCATAGGGCCTTAAATTCTTCAGGTAAATCAGGTATATACCATGTATAATTTTGCATGATAGAGTCATATTCACCATTGACGGCTTCCTTCCAGTAAGGTGCATCTGGTGCAGACATGGCCTCGGTGAAAGTTCTTGGTTGATTCTCAAGAAGAAAGACCATTAAGAAGTCTTCACCATAAGATTTTTTTCTTACGAGCTATTTTGCTACGTCTAGGTTCATCATCAAAGCCAGAGGTACTTGCCTCATTTCTAGAGGTGATTATATCTCTTTCTTCACGAGTTCATTTTGGATTTTCTTTATCCTTACACGGAAAAACGTGTTCAAAGAAAGATGCATTTCTTGATTCCATGATTTTATTAACATGGATATTCGGTATATCTAATTTATGAACCATAAATCGATAAGTACTACTATTACGTGCATACCCTATGAAAATACAATCCACAGTTTCTGGTCCAATTGTGACCTTTTTAGGAGGTGGCACTACGACTTTTGCGAGGCACCCCCACACTTTCAGGTATTTGTATGATGGTACAATACCTTTCCAAAGCTCATATGGTGTTTTACCGGTGGCTTTGTGTGGTATTTTGTTCAGGATATAATTTGTGGTAAGCAATGCTTCCCCCCACATGTTCTGGGCTAACCCAGATTCCTGCAACATTGCATTCATCATCTCTTTAAGAGTTCGGTTTTTTCGTTCCGCAACTCCATTAGATTCGGGTGAATAGGGAGCAATCGTTTGATGTATAATACCATGTTCTTTACAGAATGCATCAAATGGTCTATCATATTCGCCTCCTCTATCACTTTGAACTATCTTTATAATTCAAGCGAGTTGGTTTTCAACCTCAAGTTTATACTCCTTGAATTTTTCCAATGCCTCATCTTTGCTTCATAGCAAATAGATATAACAATATTTTGTACAATCATCTATGGAAGTCACAAAATATTTTTTTCCACCTCTAGTTTGAACAAATTTTAAATCACACAAATCTGTGTGAATTAAACCTAGAGGTTCAGTAGTTCTCTCCACACTAGGAGATGGGGTTTTCGTGAGTTTAGCCTGTACGTAAACATCACATTTGTCTTTAGTATACTTGTATTTCAGAATTAGGTTCAGATTCATCAATCTTTGTAAAGATTTATGATTCACATAACCTAACCGTTCATGCCAAATATTGAAAGACTCAACCAAATAAACAGCTCTGTTATTCTTTTTGATTGAAGCATCTCTTACAACATTTGTGGGTAAGACTGTCTTAACACACATTTTGACCAGTCCACCCTGAACATATCCATTGGCTAAGAAAATCTNGGAAAATCTCATGTTTCTTTAGAACAAGCTTGTCAGACTCGAAAGATACTACAAATTCAGCTTTGCTTAAAAGCGAACCAGAAATCAGATTTTTCCGCATATCTGGCACATGATTGACATTTTTGAGAGTGATCTCTTGTCCTGAGGTTAGTGTAAGTTTCACTTCGCCACAACCCTCAATTTTGGACGAGGCAGTGTTATCCATAAACATATGCTCCTCACTTTTGCATTTTTTATAGGTACAAAACATGTACTTATCCATGCATATGTGAGCAGTGGCACCTGTATGATACCACCATTCTTTTGGGTCACCATTAACCATATTGACTTCTGTGACTATAGCACACATGTCATTTTCAGTTAGCAAACTTTTTTCAATTTTTCTGTAACTTTCGTTAAGCAATGACGAAATCTGAATACTCTGATTAATATCATTAGTCATTTCAGTTTCTATGGCAGATGAAATTATAGATGGCAGACCATTCCCAGAATGAATTTGGGGCGTCGACTCACCAATTCCATTGCCAATCATACAACTAGATCCATTAAAGATTAGAGTTTTGTTGATCATGTTTGTGTTGTTAATCATACTCACAATTTAGATCTGTTTACAAAGAACCAAAAAACGAGTTAATATATTATTCAATATCAAACACACAAAATCAACAAAAAATAGATTATTTAAACAAATGCAAATAAATTAATTAAATAATTATTTGAAAATTATAAACAAAATCGAAAGTGGACAAAGATAATTATGTTTAGCAAAAAAAAAATGCACACGATTTAATGCAAAATTTTCTCAAACAGATTATCTAAAAATAATAAAATAATTCCACAATCAATGTCACAGATTCTAGTCAACACAATTGCTAAATAAATACAGCAAACTGGAACTCATAAACCGGTAAAGCAATTGAGACTACAAAAAATAAGCAAAGCTGCAATTTAATAATTAAACACGCTAGAAAAAGCAACGACACCAAATTCAATCCATTGATTGAAAATAAAGTGATAACGTGCAAATAAGTAACACTCACGACTTAGAATGATAAATAATTAAAAACAAAGCATACAGCTAAGCGTGAGGCAAATAGTTATGATTTCGTTCGAAACTATGACCGAAAGCCACAAATAATGAAAATTAGAGAAACCAATAACGCTGATTAAAAACCAGCACAACGAGGATCCTTGTGGAAAAGACTTAATTCCTGTCTTCAACTGTGTTGACTTCTGTGACCATAGCGCACAAGTCATCTTCAGTTAGGTTAACCTGAGACTTCCCCTTGTTGTTGCTTGGACCAGCCTTGCTTCTGCAAACATCGGCTTTGTGTCCCACCTTGCCACACTTGTGACAGTTTCCAGAGAACTTTGTTGATGTTGTTGGCTTTTTAAAGCTCATGGTGGATTTGGGAGGAATTTTTCCTTTCTCTTTTTTCTTCTGTTCAGCCAAGTTCACATCATTCTTTTGAGTGAGAACAGCATTGGCTTCACGGTTCCGAGATTCAACCCGCAGCTTGACAAATAAGTCCTCGAGGGTAATTGCCTTACGCTTATGGATGAGATAGTTCTTGAAGTCCAACCAACTTGGAGGGAGCTTCTCAATGAAGGAGTTGACCTTGAAAATATCACAGATCGACATTCATTCAGATACTATCTCATGCGTAATCAATTGCAAGGCTTCAACTTGTTCCATGATGGGTTTTGAATCCACCATTTTAAAGTACAGAAATTTCGCCGTAGCGTATTTCTGGCCACCAGCATCCTCGGACTTATATTTCTTCCCCAATGCAGCCCAAAGCTGTCTGGAGGTTTTCACCTCACTGTACACAGCATACAGCTAGTCTACCAAGTGGCTTAGAATCCACCCTTTGCACATAAAGTCTGAATGGTTCCACGAATCCACACTGACCAAAACCATTGGATCTGTGTTTCCCGATGGGACAATGGGTGCATCCTCTTTCAGATACTTGTCTAGGTTCAAATTGGTAAAAAAGAAATGCATCTTTTGTTGCCAAGTTTTGAACCCAGTCCCACCAAACTTTTCTGGCATCAATCCTATGCTCACAGAGCCAGACATTGACGGGTATGCATGTGGCATACCACTTCCAATCTGAGTTTGGATTGTTGACTCACTTAACCCATTTCCACGAAGACCATCATTGATCAGTGCATCTTTGTTTTGCCCATCAATCGAAGTTTGATTGTTGTTAGTCATGTTTTAATCTGTTCATCAGAAACAAGACATATTGATATACTAACTCAAAGAACCAACAAATAGAAGTTCAATATATATTTATGCAATAATAATTTATTATAATTAATTGCAAAAATAATATGATTTTAAATTCCAAAATTAAATTAAGAATCAAAACCAAACCAAATCTGCAATCTAACAACAGAATATATGTTCAAGTACGATGATAATTGCAGAGAATCAATAATCAAATCATGCCTTAGAATTTGAAAAAAAAAATGCTTTCAATATGACCAAATAAAATTGGAATCAACGTTTGCCACGAGAAACAAGCTTTGAAAAAGTCTTTGTTTTATGAAAACACTTTTCAAAACAGATCACTTTTGTCCATCTTTTACAAACGGAAGAGACGTTTTCTCACAAAGTTCTTAAGAAGACAAGAAAAAACTCTAAACCAGTAAAGCATTATCAAATTTATCAAGCTATGACAAAGCGTGAGATAAAGAAATGCTAAATACTAGATAGAAGAAGATAAGACAATTCAACTCCAACAACAACGCATCACGCTAAAAAATCTGCATACAGATTCTAGATATTCTAAATAATGTTTAATCAATGTCAGTGGATAATCAAAAGGATTTAAACAATTGTGATCTATCATGATGAATTTCAGAATTTCTCAAGCGATTTGAATAAAATATTCCAACAATTCAAGCCACTAACAAAGCTAATGAAGATGCTTAATAATTAAATCAGATCAAAACTCAATACGTGCAGATCAAAATAATCGAAGATGATATTAAATCAAAAACCGATTGAAAAAATAAATATGCATAGTTCATAAGCATATATCATGCACAATTCAGAATGATTAGATCAAAAGAAATAATCCACAGGTTCCTGCAAAAATTAAGCATTAGCACAAATGCAAATAATTGCAATAGGAACCATATAACCACAGATGATTTTTTTTTAATCTGTGGTATCAAAAAACTTAATAAATAATCAGTTTTTAGTTAGTGTAATAAACAAAAAATTTAAGAATTAAGACTGTAGGAACATTATTTCTATGATATGGCAAAACTGAATATTTGTTAAATATAATGATAAAACAGAATTAAAATATTACAACACTTAATACCTATATCTGATAGACAAAACGATTTGTGTGGAGTCGAGACACTCTTTCCTTAATTCTTAAATTGCCCGTAGTGCGACGGTGTTTACGCAATAGAGTCCTAGGATAAAACCACACTTCCGACTATTCCACAACACTTAGAATAGAAGCTAACGAACATTAGAAACTATGTTTTACTCTTAGGGCATCTCCAAAAGAGACCTCAAATTTGAGGTGTGAGAAACCTCAAATTTGAGGTTTGAGGTTTTTGATCTCCAAAAGACAAACCTCAAATGTAACTTTAAAAAGTTTAAATTTTGCAATATAGTCCTTACTATTAATCATAATCAACATATATACTATAAAACTTTTGAATAACTAAAAAACACACATTATAATATTACAAGCAATATTAATTCATAATATATTACAATAAAATATCAAATTACATAAAAATATCAAATTACATAAAAATAAAGCACACATTAAGATTTAAATTTAAAATTACTCAACTCATCTATTTCCGTAATGCTCCCAAATATGATCAATCAAAGCATTTCGAAGTGATAAATGAGCTTCTTTATTTTTTATTTTAAGATTACGAGATAAAAATTGCTGAAATCGGGCATTTTCATTTGCTGCCATTTCCACAGTTGGAGCTGGTGCTGATCTTGCATCTCTAATTGGGGCGTTGATATCTCGTTCATCCTCAATTATCATGTTATGCAGGATAATACAAGATGTCATTATATCATTTAATACCTCCTTCTCCCAGTAACGTGCTGGTCCTTTTATAATAGAAAATTTTGATTGTAGAACTCCAAATGCACGTTCAACATCTTTTCGGCATGATTCCTGTCTAGCTGCAAACAATTTTTTCTTTGGACCTTCGGGAGCGCTTATAGTTTGAACAATAGTTGACCATTTGGGATAGATACCATCAGCTAAATAATAACCCATGTCATACTCCTTTCCTTGAATAGTATAATTAGCTGGAGGAGCCGTACCTTGAGCAAGCTTTGAAAATAGATTTGATGAATTCAGAACGTTGACGTCATTGTTGCTGCCAGGCATACCAAAATAAGCATGCCAGATCCAAAGATCGTAATCTGCAACTGCTTCAAGAATTATTGTGGGTGATCCACTTCGACCGGCAAACTGTCCAGCCCAGGCAGTTGGACAATTGTTCCACTTCCAATGCATACAATCAAGGCTACCAAGCATGCCTGGAAATCCACGTTGTTGTCCAATGTTGAGAAGTCGGGCAACATCTTCTTCTGTTGGTGATCTGAGATACCATTCTGAAAACACTTCTATGATAGCACGGCAAAACCTCTTCATGCATTCAATTGCTGTAGCCTCTGCTATTTTGATGTATTCGTCTACGACATCAGCAGGCATGCCATACGCTAAAATTCGGAAAGCAGCAGTTACTTTCTGCAAAGTTGACAAGCCCATTCTACCGGTTGCAATACGTCGTTGCTTGAAGTAGCTGTCATGTTGACTAACAGCATCAACAATGCGAAGAAATAGCCTCTTCGACATCCGGAACCGACGTTGGAAATCTCTTACAGGATACCCATTATTATCAGAAAAATAATCCTCCCACAATCTTTTATGAGCACCTTCTCTATCACGGTATATGACTGCGTGACCAGGAATTGAGCCTCGATGACTTACATGGTCATTTTCTTGAGTGAGTTGGTGAATAAAGCGGTTGTTGTTGACCAACAAAACTAAAAAAAGGTTTTAAATTTGATCATGTGTGGGTGTTGATGAAGGATATCCCAAAATTTGCAGACAATGTTCACACTGCAATTCCGAATATTTCTAATACTGGAAGTGATGCCGCCAGCTCTCCAACATCACAATCTCCAGGAGTGTCTTCATTTTCGATCAATTTAAATAGTGATGATGGCGGATCAAATTCATCACAACGTCCTATTGGATCAAAGAAAGCAAAACTAAAAAGGAAGATTGATGAAGGTAATAATTCATCTGTTGACACTTTGGTTTCTTCAAATGAAAAAATCTTGGATTTCTTAAAAGAAAATGCAGCAACTAGGGACAAAGGCCACAAAATTCAGCGTGTGCAAAATCAAGCAAAAAAATTAGCTTTAAAGGAAATGCGGGAAGAAAATAAAATTTTATTGACGAATTTAGATTCTATCGTTGATAACAATACACGTGAATATATTCGATCTGAACAAGCAAGAATCATCAACAAGAGAACTCAAGAACAACAACCTCCAATTACATCAAATTCATATGGACAATATTTTGGTGATATTGGAGGCTCTCAGTCAAATCTACCTGAATATTAGTATTGTTATATTTTTTTCTGTAATATTTATGTTTCTATGTAATTTTTAATTTTATTTTTCGTATTTTTTGTATTAGTTGTGTTTAATGTAATGTTATTGATGTATAATATTTATTATTAATGTTATTAATGTTTTTTTTTAACTTATTTTCGTTTCAATTATTTCTCTATTTTATAAATAAAAAAATAAAATTTATAAAATATATATCATATATATAAAATAAAATTATTTGGGGTCAAAATTAATGAATTATTTAATTATAAGGACCAAAGTGTAATAAAAATAGATGAAACCTCAAAATTTGAGGTTTTAAGGTTTCTTTTGGAGTGACCAAAACCTCAAAAATGAGGTTTTGAGGTCTCTTTTGGAGATGCCCTTAGACACAAAAAAGAATAAAAAAACTAAACATATAGGAGATTGTTTTTTCTTTGTTTTTTAAGTGATGTTGCTGTGTGTGTTTCAATGAGATGGAGATGCAGTGTTTATATACCCAATACAAGCAGCATCTTTTGTACGTACGGTGGTGGTAATGTACACCACAATAAGTGGAGATTTGATAATCATTATCATTATGATTATTAAGGTGAGTCAAGATTTCTTTAAGTTACATAATCAAATTTTGAAACTGCACTCAATGGCCTTACTCACGTTAATATCAAAAATTAAGGAGAGTTTCTTTTTTTGACTTTGTCAACACATAAATATAATCTAAAGTATAAACTTTTGATCCGTTGGCCCATTAACCAAATTACAAAACCCGAAACTAAGTCCGGTTTGCGTGTTCTCTCTCCGTAATTCATCAAATATATAATAAGATTTTAAACCTTATTATAATTTCTCCACTTTATATATAAGAGGGATTTAACCTCTATCTTTCATTTCTCATTCAAAACGAACTTCGATTTTAAACATATGAATACACTATCTCATAGTGTTCACAACACGAAATCCAACGATTTAAAAAACATACGATATTTCCGATAACCGAGTTATCCGGAAAATCACCGGAATATTGGCCAATGTCATTTGTCTAAAAAACAGGTTCCAACATGAAGAAGATAAAACAATATGTATTTGTTGAATCCAATTAGTTTTGTGGTCTAGGATCATGCGAAAGTTGGGATTTTTCATGGAATTTGAATAGAGTTGTTTGTTTTGATTTGGTGTTAATTGTTTTAGATCAGAATATTTGTTTCATTGTTCCAATAATACAAATAATAAGTCTTCTCGAACTTGAATATGATTCCTTATTGAAGGCAAAATATATCCAAAGAAAATGCTTGTTTTTTGAACATGGTTGCTCGAAGGAAGATGTTTCGGGATGTGGTTAAGTATATTATAGAATAGGTATATGTGAATTTTTTTTTTTCTTTTGGATGTTAAAAGTAAATGGTTCAATCAGAAGAACTTCGATTAAGCTATGTGGTTCCCAAATCTGTTTATAAAGGTTTTAGGCTAACAATATTACAGAATTTGTTTCCAAATCAACCATGAAAGCTGATGTTTGGAACCTGCCTTTAAAAAACCTGTAGTAACTTATATAAATGAAGAAGAGTCAATTTAGTAATAAATAAATCTGTCATAACATGTGTACTGAAATCTGCCATAATAACACTAAAAATCTGCTAACAAAGTTAAATCTGCTACAACGTAAAATAAACATGTTTTAACGTATTTGTCAATATAGTAATTAAATAATTTGATAGATTTATTGAAAATCTTATAAACTTTGCTATGTCGTTAGAATACTCTGTCGTGTCAAATATATCTGTCATAACATAAAATTTTGAAAAAAAATGTAACTATACAAAAATCATTCAACTTTGATACTTAGACTTTAAAAAGTGTATTTAAAAAGTGTAAAAGTGTATTTGAGAATATACATTGTGTACATATTTTTAAATGTTCAAAAGACACGTTCAAAATTGTTAAAAGGTAAAACTTTCTGATTTAAATGTATAAAAACCATTGTAATACATAAACACAAGTTATAGAGTAAAATGTTATTAGACTCCTTATACAAAATTGAAAAAATCAAAGGGTTATATTGATATTTTTGTGTTGAAAGCATAAATTGGCAGCCGCCAAGAGAAATTCAAACATTGTAGTTAGTCAACATTTTATTCTCTGTAATTGCACCTACAGTTATAGACTTGATTAACCTCTAGAGAAAACCTAAAATCTTTACATTCCACGTAAACAACATTTTGTTTCCCCCATTGCTTATCTTGATTCCTTTTTTTAAGCACATAAATTTTTTTGTCAATGTCTCATCACTATTACAATAGTATTTCGACTGTAATTATATAATTCATGGCCATGTATTTTTTTTAGTTTAGTCACTTTAGTTAATTCATAAGTTTTTAATAATAATATTCTAATTAAGAAAATTTGTGAAGATGATAGTTTCAAGAAAAAAAAGAAAATTAGATCCTAAACTGACTCCTAAGAAGCATATTAAGAAAATATATAGTTATAAAACTCTTGCACATTTCTCGTAGCACTTAGGTTCAACAAAAATATTTTCTGTATTGTAATATTACAGGTTCGACCGCATAACACATTTTCTAGTAGATTAAATTTCGTTTTTTTTCAATGTTATCGCCTATGAATGTTGCACTACTTTGTTATGTAAGCTGCACAAATAGATGTTATTCCCTTTATTAAAAAAATGATCATAATCATTGTCATAATGCTTAAAAAACACCTTAACATCTAACCACATACCTTCTTTTAATAATCAACAATTTTTGTTTAAACAACCACATAGTCTTATTAACACTTATTATTAAAATATTAGAATAAGGGCAAATACACCAATTAGGAATACAAACCACCTAAAAAAGAAGTAAACATGAATTTATCAACAAAACATTGCACAAAGAACATAAAAGATTTCAAATTTTTGCTTGATTGGGTAAAGATAATTTTACAGCATCATAACCAACATTATGTATGCAGCACCCTGTAGTTTCTGCAGAAAGAATGATTTATGAGACTATTATCAATTAAATCAACACATACAAGGTGTCTTGAAATTAATTATCTACCTGAGCTCCATGATAATAACCAAAGCATAACAGAAAATAAACTTAGTCATGGTAGAATGTAGAAAACTTACTGATTTGATGTTTTCTAGACTTATTGTTCCGTTCTTCCTAGGTTCTAGTATAGCAAACTGCTCATTCAGATAAAACAGTCATCAGTTAAGTGTTTTCGAGAAGGCCTGCAAGAAAATGGTGAGTGGTAAGGAAAATCAGAAGCACCCATTTAAGTAGACATACTGAAGAACTAATTTGCTCACCCTTAACGCAGCTTTACGGAGAGACGATGATCGTAAATAAGCTCTCATAAGTTTGAAAACCAGAATCCAACAGAATATTTGTTTCATTTGAGTCATTTATCCATGGATGACCTGAAACAATGGAGAAGTTACATAATCTTTTCACATTAAAACAGACTTTTGTATGCAAACTTTCTGATTATTCTAATTGTTGAATTACATTGGAGACTTTCTTCAATCTTTTCTTTAATTTGAAAAGATTGAAGAACGTTTGCATCCTTCTTTCTGATTAGAAAATTATTCTAATTTGTTGAAAACTTTCTACAAACCCTAAAAAGATTACATTATCCTTTAAAAAAAGTTTGTAAAAAGAATCACGAATTGAAGAAGGATTATTGAAGAAGAGTAAAACAAACTCTTTTTACAAAATTTCTGAGTATTCAAATTTTTTACTTTCAATCCTATTTATCTTCATTCAACTTTGTCTTGTTGATGATGTGGATAAGTTCCATCCTTGTTTCCTATATCAAATATTCCCTGTTGAGAAAACCTTGACGACAATGTTTAGAAGAAACAACACCACTAACTTCAGGTGTATCAAAAGAAAATCTCTCGAATCCCATGGAGCTAAACCCACCATTGTAACTTCAGGTTGAACGGGGAACTCCAGATAGTGAAATCCACCAGGTTCCCTAGGTAACTGTGGTAGCTTCTCCTATTGGTCGAAGAACACTTTGAACCCATCATTAATTACCAGCACACAAGTCTCAAACATAATCCAAGAAAAAAACAGGTTCAAGGTACTACCAGCACACAAGTCTCAAACATAACCCAAGAAAAAAACAGGTTCAAGGTACTACCATCAAGCAAGAGAGATTCAACGATATCTTAATTGTGAGAACATCAAACTCTCTGCATATTCCCAACTTATTAATATCTGTAACAGTGAGAACCTGTTGGTCATCTTCTGCATTTGAATAAATGTCTTTGAATCGCCTAGTCTTGGGAAATCTTTTCTTTCTCCTACATTTCAAACATGTTCCTTCAAATAGTCTCTCAGAAAACACTGGACAACTTCCACATTTATCATGTCCCTTCCAGTGAACATGATTAACCATTAAACCATCACCCTTCGTAAAATCATTTACTCATCTTGGATCAAAAACTCTTTTCATAGGACCAGCAATATGTCCATGAATATTATAAAACTTGTCAACCTGAAAGCAATGATCAATGTACATCTGATACTCCGAGTCATATAATTCTACCTCAAAAGAAGCTTTAATATCAGAACCAAAATCCATTTGACATCCTGCAACAAAAATGCTTCAGAATGCTAACATCATCCACTCTCTCCAACCAGCATATCAGAAACTTATGATACACTAATCCTCCTGGTTCCCATACACTATTAACTTGTCTAGAGACGCAATCTTGTAACTCTGCAGTACCAACTCTCTTACCACATGACAATGATGAAGAAACAACAACACCTATATCATCCAATGAGCAATAGTTTGCTTGAAACTCAGATTGCAATACCTCTGTAGTCTGGTCAGGTTCCAAAAGAGAGTTTGATACCTTGTTTTCTATTGCTTTTATCTGGCGAAACTATAAGAGATCTGTTTCCTTCTCGGTATGGAATTCTCCTTCATGAATCACTTTTGTCACAAGCACATCGATCCCAATGCTCGAGCTTCTCCCTTTAGCGGATGAGTTTGTCTCAGTAACCTCTACTGCAATAGCCACCACAGACACTAGAGCCACTTCTTCCTTCTACATCAACATAGCACATGTATCAACAACAGGTTTGACCAACATGTCTTCATCCAAAGGTTGATCATCACATTCTTTGGCAACAATACATAATTGATTGTGCTTCAACTGATGCTCAGGTGAATCTTTCTCTTCACAAAATATACAGAATCCATTTCCCATTCGCTCCCAAACCTCTTCACATGAGTGTTTCAAAGGAACAAGACACTTTTATTTGCTCGAGCTAGATGTGAGATTCAACAATGAATTTGTCACCAAATCGGGAAGATCTGGTGGCTTGGTTGGCAATGGTAGAATCAGAGCTGTGGAGAAGAACTTGTCCATGATCGGTCCACTGTCGTCTCATGAAGAAGCTGTGCGTTGATGAAATTGATCCACCGTTAATGTATAAGACATCGGAGAATAGTGTTTCGTGGATGCGTGGTTCGACAAAGGTGAGCGACAATAAGAATCCAAAACCTCTGTGAAGCCTTGTTACATCTGCGCTGAAAACCTCTCGATTATCCTCTCCAGTTCGTCAAAACGGGAATTAGTAACCTCCTTCTCCGTCAACATGGTTTGCAAACGTATCTCTGATCCAAGAAATGACAGAGCTCTGATACCTTTGTTAACGATAAAATTGTATCTCTTCACTTGAATCACCAAATTGAATTACAATGAGAATCTGATGTTCATAAAACAACTGAATATCTACTCAAGCCACCAAGAATCACGAATCGAAGAAGGATTCTTGAAGAACATGATCTACAAACCCTAGAACACAAACAAGAGAAAGAAGAAGAGTAAAAAAAAAAACTCTTTTTACAATTTTCTGATTATTCTAACTAGATGAGCTGCTGAACTCCGCACGATGCGCGGAGTCGTGTACCGCTGGTGATGTATATATTTTTAATTTCCTTTATATTGTATCATAAAATTACTTATTCTCTAATATTTGAATATATTTTTTTTTATATATATTTTAGGAACTATTCAACGATTATTGTATATGTAGTTTTCCTAAATTCCTCTATTGAACATAATATATGTCAATTAGCAATCATATTATTAAAAGAAAAAGAAGTGTTTATGTTATTTAAGAAAGGAGAGAATTGCAAAGTTTTATTCGCTGTATTTGTTTTGTGCTCCGCGGCACTCTTCTGGTTCAATCCTTCTCACTGTGTCAAGTGTGTAAATAATTAATATAAAACATTACGGTTTATGTTCCTGCAGCATAAACATTGATTTCTGTAATATATAACTTTTTACCTTTTTTTGTGATTTCGCACCCATTGGTCCGACGTCTTTCTTATATGTTCATAGCGCTTTATCTTATTCGTAATCTGTAATAGAGAATTTATAGTTATGTTCTTTATATTTACAATTTATTAGAAGTAAATAAATATTGGTTTAACACACTTACTTTCAGCTGGAGGTAGTCCGCGGAAAGCCTCTTTGTATACAATATTTGTGACGTACTGGTTTTTCTGGTTGCTTTTTGTGGTATCTAGCACTTTCAGCCCCTTTGGTGTGGTCACTCTCGAGAGTGCGACGTATAGTTGTCCGTGGCTGAAGACCGGTTGAGGCAGGTACAAAGCGACATTTTTTAGAGTTTGTCCTTGGCTCTTGTTGATAGTCATGGCGTACAAAACTCGGATGGGGAACTGCCGCCTCTTAAGGTTGAACGGGTGTTCAGTATCATTAGGAGACAATATTATTCTGGGAATCAATACTTTCAACATCTCCTTTGTTGGGATGAGCATCTCCGCTTCGATAACTTTATTCCCCATGTGGGTCACAATTAGCCTCGTCCCGTTGCAAAGACCTTTTTTGGATGGA